>ML400109.1:138771-159516 GCA_005239525.1 Nicotiana knightiana | reverse complement strand
CTTTTTTTTTTTTTTTTTTTTTGAGAAGGTAGTGTTGTAAAAATATTGGATTATTAGGATAAAATTTAGGTTGAGGTATGTCAAGGACACTGTCCTTAAGGATACTTTATTTATACAATAAAGAATAAATTAGGCGTATCTCCCAAAATTCAACAAGCTCTTCCAGTTATTAATATGGGAATAGAACTAATAGAAAATTTAATAAAGAAACCCAGCATATAGGAGGAAGAAGAAGATTCAGAAAGTTATGTCAGAAAATTATGTCTTTAGCTCTCCAAAAACCATATTTATATAGGTGTTGCTCCGAGGCTAGTTTCTAACGGCTAATTTCTAACAGCTAGTTTGTATCGCCCAGTTTGACTATTTAAAGATGAGAGAAAGTTGATAAAATCAGGGACACTTCCTTTTGAGATATCCACAAATTCCGACAATCCCTCATTTATCTCAAAAGGAATATAATAAGAAAGAAAGAGATAATAGTTTGCTGGAATTCGGGTGTAATAAAACTCATTTGGTGTCTTATGGGCTATGAACCAAATATAGATAAAATAATATTTAACTTACATAAATAATTGGTGAAGTTAACAACTTCTATGAATTTCTTATTATAAGTTAGTGTGATGACCCAAAGGGGTCATTTTACGAATTAAGACTCCATTCTAGGCTCATTAACCTTAAAAAGACTAATTTTAATTACCTCGATTTGTGTGCGCAGTCCGAGCGTGAAACTGGAAAGCTTTTATGTGAAAATATGAGAAATAGTAATTTTTGGAATTTAAAATTTGGTTTTAGTTGACTTTGTTCAACATTTTGAGTAAACAGACCCGGTTCCATGTTCCTACGATTCTGGGAGGTCCGCAGTAAAATATGGGACTTGGGCGTATGCCCGAAATTGAATTCCGAGGTCCCTAACCTTAGAAATCAATTTTTAAAGAAAATTATTTTGTTGGATTTTTAATGAAATAAAGTAATAAATTAATGTTGAAACCGTTGGTATCGGGCCCGTATTTTGGTTTCGGAGCTTGATACAGGTTTGTTATGATGTTTAAGCCATATCTGTGAAATTTTGTGAGAATCGAAATTTATTTGCTGTGATTCGGACGTCCGGTTGATAAATAGTTAAAGTTAAGTGTTCTTGAGAAAAATGATGAGTTTTGAGGTTAAATTCATAGTTTTAGATGTTATTTTCATAATTTGATCGCACGAGCAAGTCCATATGATATTTTTAGACTTGTGTGCATGTTTGGTTTAGAGTTTCGACGGCTCGGGTGAGTTTTGGATAGGCTACGAGATGTTTTGAACTTATAAAAGTCTGCTGTCATAACTGTTTCTGATGCACTGATGCTTTGTTCTATGCGATCGCGAAGAGTAAATTTGCTGGGTCATTTTTGTTCTATGCGAACGCGTCGCCTTGGACGCAAATGCGAAGCACTGGGGGAGACCCTTCGCGAACGCAGGCAGGCACACCCGAACGCAGTGAGTTAAGTGGTCTTGGGGGAAAGAGGCTCGATTTGTTCTACGCGAACGCGACCAATGGGCCGTGATCGCGATGTTCATAAGTCGCAAAGCTTCACGAACGCGTCCGTATCGGTGCGAACACGAAGTCCTTTGGGCCAGTACCCTCCACGAACGCAACAGGTCCATCGCCATCGCGATGAAGGCTCGCCTAGCTATATAAAATCAATTTAAAAAACGGGCAGAACCTATTTACTTCATATTTTTGAACTACGAAGACCTAGGGGCAATTTTCTTCACACAAATTCATCCCCAAAGTGCTGGTAAACAATTCTAAACTCTTCTCTTTCAATTACCCAATGTTTTTCATCACTTTTCAATCAAAAATCAAGAATTTTCATGGTAGAAATTGGGGGTTTGAGTAGAATTAGAGAATTTTGTAAAAATAGAATTTTGACCTCGAGTTAGGGTCGGATTTCGAAACTAATTATATATTCGGACTTGGGGGTGAATGGGTAATTGAAATTTGGTCCGAATCCTGAGTTTGGGCCAAGCGAGCCCGGGGTCGGGTTTTAATTTTTTTTTTTAGAAAACTTAAGAAAATAATGATTTTTAGTAAAGTTAGTTCCTTTAGCATAAAGTAATGATATTAAACTAATTATGATTATATTCGAGCGGGTTAGAGGCGTATTTGAAAGGAAAAACGGTAATTGAGAATTTGAAGTAAGTGCTTGGTTTAACCTTGACTTGAGGGAATAGGAATCCCTACCATAATTGCTATGTGAAATTGCATGTGTGTGGTGCATATGTGAGGTGACGAGTATCTATGCACCCCAATTATTTTCTTAACTTGATCCCTTTCCGCGTTTCCAATTATTTGCTTCCAGGCTTAATTGTTTAATGATCATTGATGTTTATATGTCTATTTGGATTCGTTAACTTATTGTTTCAAGTATTTTGGAAGTGTTGGATGTTCTCTTAGTTTCGTTATGTTACATAATGATTGAGCTGGATGTCAGTGTTACGATACGTATATAATTTCCGGTTGGTTTCGTTGTGAAATGATAATTGATGAAGTTTATGAGTTTTACAGCTTTTGTTTACAATTGTTGATACAAAAATATTGTGAAAGGCTTGGTCTGAATTGTGAAAGTTTTCGTAAATAAACTGATATGATATGTCTGGTGGGAGCGGGTTGCACACTGGAACAAAGAGTGATAAGGATGGACATGTGGGATCGGGTTACGCACCGCAACGGGAGAAATAAGGGTGATATATATATATAGGGAGGAGAAATAAGGGTGGACAAGTGGGAGCGGGTTACACACCGCAACAAGGAGCAATAAGGGAGGACACTTATATTTGATTGATTTTGAATACAAAGGTTTGGAAAAACTACTGTTTTACTTTACTATTTCGCATATTTTACACTTACGGTTATTTCAAAAAGAGAGCTTTGGAAATTGGGAAACTTTGTGAGAATTTGGTTATAGCTAAGATCTGGTAAAGGCAACCGAGTTATTTTATTTATTGTTAAAGTTTATTATTTTTATTTAGCTTATAGTTTCTTCCGTGCCTTATTATATATTGTCACAGGTTATGTCTACTTCGTCGAGGTTAGGCTCGGCACTTACTCAGTACATGGGGTCGATTGTACTGATACTACACTCTGCATTCTTGTGCAGATCCAGGTACCGGTCAGAGTTGGAGATTTTAGTAGTCGTCATCATTACTCAGAGACACGAGGTAGATCTGCTGGCGTCCGCAGATTCCTGGAGTCTTCTCTTTACTTTATAGACACTGTTTTGTTTCTTTCAAAACAGAGATATATTCTTTCAGACCATTATTTGTAGTATTCTTAGTAGTTCGTGAACTGTGACACCAGACCCTGGGGTAGTCTTATAGTTATATATCTAGTTCGTGGTTCGGCTTAAGTATTGATTTGTTTTTATTCATGAAGTTATTTAGTGAAAAATATTAGATTCAGTATTCATTTTTAAATTGTTCTATTATGTGCAAGTAAACTTTTAAAAGAAAGATTAATTAATTTTTAACATTGGCTTGCTAGCAAGTATGGTGTTAGGCGCCATCACGATCTCGAGGGTTGGGAATTTGGGTCGTGACAGTTAGGGATCTTATTCATCATATTATACCTCTATAATTTCTGTTGTTATCGCGATTTTGTGCTAATTGGTCATGCGTGCGCCTGATATTCATGAGTGCTCTAGAAAATTTGCCATTAATTTCATAGGAGTGGCTCCACTCCATACTCATATAAGTCCATCCATCAAGTGTATTCTGCAGTGCAATACACCACCTACAAAAAGCTATGTATTATTGGATTAAGAGTCTAATAACTCAACCTCACATTCCTTGCAGTGTTGCACTATATACACACACTATAGGAAGAAACATAATTTAATAGAGCACATTTAATCAACTAATGACTTGTTATTACCCATATGAACCTACTTCATGGGATCTCCAATCACATAGATTAAGTTACTATCATTGTTGATTTATCTCAAATTGGCAAAGTCTCATTCCCCTCGATGTTTCACTTATAAGTCAGGGGATGGGCCAAATCATATTTTGACTACACAAAATATGTATAAAAAGTTCCCTCAAAGCAATTGCTCTATCACATTATTTTTCAATAGAATGTGTTTACTCTTCCCATTGAAAAGTTTATTTTCTTAAAATGGGTATGGCATCTTGCCAATCACAATTCATCGACACAAATATTGTCGGCTTAATTCCTAATGGTATATTCTCTAAGAGGTTGTTTAATCACCCTCATTGTTAGGTAATTTCAATACTATAGTACCCCACCAAAAGGTGATCACACAATCACTAGTGAGCTTTTTCTCATCTGAACCAAAGATTCAATATCATCATTGTATCCTTCTAATACAGTGAAAAATTCACATACACAATACGAACCCATAGTATTTCTCAAGTAAAGCATAAAATCATCTCAAATATAAAGAAACTTGACTTCCATACAAGTATCTTTTGAAATATTTAACACATATTATAATTTTTTCTTAGTATCTTTCATATTCAAATACCAAGGTAAAATCTTCTAAACATAAAAGCAACTTTAACTTTTATAGATATATCTTAAATTAGTATGAAACTGGTCATAATTCGAATACGCAATTCAATACTTTCTTCACCACCCAAATGTCTAAGAGACCCAAAGCAAAATAACTTTTCATAACTAAAAATATAGCACATTTTGATCTTCCAATACAAATTTTTGCCACAATAAATATCAATTTTGTATGGCTTCATTATAATTTTAATAAATAATTTTTCTTACCTTTTCCCTCCTGGGATCATGCTATATAACTATGGAAAGATTCATAGACTCCCATACTACTAAAAACATCAAATTTGGGGATAACTTTTCCACAACTCATAAAGAGTTTTACTAATTTCTTGTAACGAATTTCATTTTATAAATAATTAGCTTCACCCAAAGATTTATCACATAGACAATGCAACTCATTAATTAATTTAAAAATCTTATACTTGTGATCTCAAAAACACTTCCACTGAAAATATATCAAACACGACAACCATAATTTTTTTATTTAATTATCTTTTTATCATTTTGTCAAAATAAATTTAAACACAGTATATCAGGGTTCTCAAGATTTTCAAAATGTATAATCGAGAATCATATCTTTACTTTCTCTGAAGAAAGAAATAGATGTGTGAAGAGTCTTTATATCGCAAGGTGAAATTGAAAAGATGAACTTGGCAATTCATTAGTGGTGTACAATTGTAGACTCCTCATCCACAAAGTATACTAGTCATGTTCCAACAACAATGGAACAAAATAAAAATAAATGATGCAACACGTGTAGTAGCGTCAACAATAATATTAGCATTGTATACGGGTAAAATCGAGCCCGATGAGCATCCCGATTTCCCGGTGAGGCAAACAGAGCAGGGAAATGAATGTAATGAATCAGAATCAGAGCGAGGATCCTCTCGTATCAGGAATCGAGCAAAATACCTGCCCTCGGAGCCATTGGGACCACGTCCTCCGGGCCCTGTTTGAGTCCCAAAACTTTGGAAAGAATTACCAAACGACCACACATGACTAATAAAGAGCGGTGATGTTCGTGCCTAAATGGATATCACGGCGTGAATCTTGGCCCGTATCGGTAGAAGAGCAGTGATTAGCGAAAAGGAAGATTTTTACCTTTCTTAGAGTTGTACCTAGGATAAAACTCCCCCTACTATATAAAGGGGAAGCTTATTATTCATTAGAGACATTGTAACACGCATACCAAAATAATATACTTCTATTCTCTCTGTTTCCAAAAGTTATTTTAAGTTCTTATTTTGGTTCATAAATTCTTTGTGAGTGCAAGCCCGGAACCGAAGACACGTTCCTTGTTAAGCCTTTAACCGAGCTCAGACTCACTATCATTATTGGTTTGGCTATTTACTACATCTTCTATTAATTTTATCTAACGTCATTAATCACTTGTATTGAATTAATACATATATCCTTAAAACCGCATATAAATTCAATTGTTATCCATTTTATTGGGTAAATAGTTTGGCACGCACCGTGGGGCTAAAGATAATAGTGGTAACTTGATACAAATTTCCATAACACACTTTGTTTTACGCTTGTTCTTTGAGATCTTAATTTCAGGTCAACTTAAGAATGTCAAACTCTCGATCTGCACACTTAAACGTTGATGCTGAGTCTAGCCACCATAGCGAAAACAACAATATAGTGCCTACCAACGAGGTGCCCCCCGTTGACCCCAATAGGGTCCCTGTTGCAGACCCGATCGATGCCAACTTGCATGTGGCCATAGATGCCAACCGACCCCGAGAACAGCGTTCGTGGAGGGGCTCGATCAACATCTCGGGGCACGCATGATGGTGAAGGCGACGATATCAATATGCGGGTGATCTTCAAAATGTTGCAAGGTCGGCAAGCGGCGATAGAACAGTTGCAAAACCAAAGTCACGCCCCTAGCAGAGTTGAGCCCGAACCATCGCGGGAAAACAATCGAAGAAATGAACAGGTCACATGAAGGCTGGGTGAAGTTAAGCCCGGGAACAACCTCGAAATAATAAAGATTCTTGAGGAACTGACAATGCGGGTGGAATCGGGGGAAAAGAAGATTGAATCCAACGACACAAAAGTAGATACAAATCGCTCCATAGTTGATCAAATTCCAGGAGCACCTCCGATATTGAAAGGCCTAATTCCAAGAAATTTGTCCAAAAGCCTTTCCCCCCGAGCGCGTCACTGAAGCCAATCCCGAATGAGCACATGAACTCCTACACGTGTGCCATCAAGGGAAACGATTTGGAGGATGACGGAATCGAGTCAGTTTTTCTTAAAAAGTTCAGGAGGCCCTTTCGAAGGGAGAAATGATATGGTATCATAACTTAACCCCTAATTCCATCGCCTCATGTGTCATGCTTGCAGATGCCTTTGTAAAAGCTCACGTCGGGGCCATCAGGGTTGAGATCAAAAAATTGGACCTTTTCAAAGTAAAACAAAAAGATAACAAAATGCTCAGGGAATTCGTGTCAAGGTTTCAATTAGAACTAATGGTCCTGTCTCCGGTTGTAGACGATTGGGTCATTCAAGCATTCACTCAGGGACTTAACCCCTAAAGCTCCCTGTCTTCGCTGAAGCTAAAGCCGAAGCTGGTAATGTACCCAACATTAACTTGGGCTGGCGTCCATAACAGGTACCAGTCGAAAATCAGGGTCGAGGATGATCAGCTCGGGCCCCCTCTAGGTCCATTTATCCCATCAAAGCTAATGACAGGTCTAAAAAAGTCATCGATTATAAGCCTAGACCGCACAAAGATCGATATCAACCGTATAGCGGAGATTGAAGAGGTAGCAGTCAGGACTAATCCTGCGAGGAATGAAAAGGAGAGATCGAGGCCACAATATCCGGGGACTAATGAGTAAAAATGGTTTTGACATGCCACTCGGGGCCAGGGAGGCATCGAGACTATCAGAATATAACTTCAGTGTTGATGCATCTAGTATTGTATCTACCATCGGGAACATCAAATATACCAAGTGGCCTCGGCCATTGCAGTCCGACCCTACCCAAAGAGACCCTAACCTTATAGCTAACATAGACTATTTCTCTTGGTTCCATCTTGATATAACAAGGATCCCGCCAGAAATAACCACTTATAGACTAAGCTTGGATCCGAAGTTCCGCCCGGTTAAACAGAAGAGGAAGACTCAGTCCGAAGTCAATCATGCATTCATTAAAGACAAGGTATCCAAATTCCTTAAAATAGGTTCCATTCAGGAAGTTAAGTACCCGGATTGGTTGGCTAACGTTGTGGTAGTGACAATAAATTGATAATGTGTGTAGATTACAAAGACTTGAACAAGGCGTGCCCCAAGGACTCTTTTCCTTTGACTAACATCGATCGCATGCTCGATGCAATAGCCGGGCATGAGATACTTAGCTTTCTCGATGCCTATTTCGGGTACAACCAAATCCGGATAGACCCAGATGATCAAGAAAAGACTTTGTTTATCACTAATTTTGGCACCTATTGTTATAACGTAATGTCGTTTGGACTAAAAAATGTGATGCCACCTATAAACTCCTAGTAAACCAGATGTTCGAAGAACAAATAGAAAAATCAACGGAAGTTTATATTGACGACATGTTATTTAAGTCCTTGCGAGTAGAGGACCATTTGAAACATTTGCAGGAAACCTTCGACATACTAAAGAAATAAAATATGAAGCTGAACCCGGAGAAATGTCCATTCGGGGTCGGATCTGGGAAGTTCCTTGGATTCATGGTGTCCAACCGAGGGATTGAGATCAATCCCAATAAAATCAAAGCTATAGAAGACATCACCATGGTGGACACTGTCAAGGACGCTCAGAGGCTAACCGGGCGCATAGCCGCCTTGGGCCGGTTCATATCGAGGTCTTTCAATAAGAGACACTGTTTCTTCTCATTATTGAAGAAGAAGAATAACTTTTCTTGGACCCCGAAATTCCAAAAATCCTTGGAAGAACTGAAACGGTAACCTTCGAGTTCACTTTTTCTCCATACTCCGAAGGCGGATGAGCAGTACTACATGTACTTGGTGGTATTTGAGGTAGCAGTAAGTGGAGTCTTACTCAGGGAGGAGGAAGCTATGCAATTTCGTATTATGTTAGTAGAACTCTAGGTGAGGCTGAAACAAGGTATCACCTAGAAAAATTAGTGCTCAGTTTTCTAAGCACCTCCAGAAAGTTAAGCGATAATTTCAGTGTCACCCTATATGTGTCGTAACTTCTTACCCACTAAGGAATATAATGCATAAGCCCGAGCTCTTAGGCCGGTTGGCCAAATAGGCCATAGAAATTTGCGGGTACTGTATTGAATATCGACCTTGAACCGCCATCAAATCACAAATTTTGGCAGACTTTACGGCTGACTTTACGCTAGACTTAATACCCGAGGTCGAAAAGAAATTGTTGCTAGCCTCGGGGACTTCATCAGGAATCTGGACCCTCTTTACAGACGGTGCCTCAACGCAAAGGGGCCTGGACTCGGCATCGTGTTGAAGCCAACTATGGGTAACGTTGTCTGGCAATCTATTAGAACTGTGAAATTGACTAATAATGAGGCTGAGTATGAGGCCATGATTGCAGGTCTCAGATTGGCTAAAAACTTGGGGACCGAAGTGGTCAAAGCTAAGTGCGACTCTCTCCTTGTGGTAAATCAAGTCAATGGGACGTTCAAAGTAAATGAGGAATAAATGCGAAGGTATTTAGACAAATTACAGGTCAAAATGCACCGATTCAAGGAATGATCCTACAACACGTACCCTGAGATCAAAATAGCGAAGCCGATGCTTTGGCTAACTTGGGGCATCGGTTGATCAAGATAAATTCAGCTCAGGAACGTTCGTATAACTCATGAAATCAGTAGTGGAAGAAGGTCATGCCGAAATAAAGTCAATGAGTATAACTTGGGACTGGAGAAACAAGTATATAGACTACTTGAGACTACGAAGTTGCCCTCGGGCCCTAAATAATCGAGAACTCTACACACGAAATCAGCCAGGTTCAGCCTGTTCGAAGGTACTCTGTTTAGAAGAACGTTCGACAGGCCGCTCACCATATGCTTGGGGGCGGGAGACACCGAATATGTTTTGAGGGAAGTTCACGAAGGCTCCTGTGGAAACCATTCGAGGGAAGAATATTTGGTTCGTAAGATAATCATAGTTGGCTATTACTGGATATGCATGGAGAAAGATGCAAGGGATTTTGTACAAAGATATAGCAGTTGTCAGAGACATGCATCGATGATCCATCAGCTCGGAGAGCTACTACATTTGTTCATGTCACCTTGGTCGTTCATGAAGTAGGGAATGGACATTGTCGGTCCCCTACCATGGGCACTCGGTAAGGCTCAATTCATATTGTTTATGACCGATTATTTTTCTAAGTGGGTTGAAGCTCAAGCGTTCGAGAAGGTACGGAAAAAAGAAGTCGTCGACTTCATTTGAGACAACATAATATGCCGGTTTGGAATATTGGCCAAGATAGTGTGTGATAATGGGAAGTAGTTCATCGGTAGCAAGGTAAACAAATTTTTTTGAAGACCATAAGATCAAAAAGATCTTGTCAACACTTTATCACCCTAGTGGGAACGGACAGGAAGAATCAACAAACAAGACCATACTTTAATACCTAAAGAAAAGGCTAACTGATGCCAAAGGGATATGGAAGGAAATTCTGCCCGAAGTATTTTGGGCATACCGTACAACCTCTATATCCAGTACCGGGGCCACTCCGTTTTCATTGGTCTATGGCGATGAAGCACTAATACCGGTCGAAGTAGGAGAATCGAGCCTTAAGTTCCGACATACGATCGAGGAATCAAACGGTGAGGCCATAAGCACGAGCCTGGAACTATTGGATGAAATGCACGAGGCCTCTCTAGTCTGGTTGCCGCCCAGAAGTAGCATATAGAAAGGTACTACAACCAAAGAGCCAACCTCTAACACTTCAGTGTCGGGGACTTCGTGTTAATAAAAGTAATACTGCACACCCAAAACCCAAATGAAGTGAAGCTGGGGCCAAATTGGGAAGGACCATATTGAGTCACCAAGATTACTGGTAAAGGTTCATACAAACTCGAAGAGGGAAACGGTGCACATCTATTTAACTACTGGAACGTGACGCACTTAAAGCAGTACTACTTCTAAGGTACAACCTCATTCACCTTTTTATAGTATTATAAATTGGACTAACACTTGCAGGCAACAATTAAAGGAGAATGTGATTATTAGGTCTCAAAGCACGCATTGCACTCTTTTTCCCTTGAACCGGTTTTGTCCCAAATGGGTTTTTCGGCGAGTTTTTTAACGAGGCAACACTAAATCGTGTCAACTTAGAATCGAAGACCAGTTTTAAATCAAAGTCAATGGTCTCATCAACAGTTTCCGAACCATCTCAAGATCGACCTTGCATACTGGGGGCCATCCACCCTCGGGTCAAGCTTCTTAGCAAGGAAAGAAGGGAACTTTGTGCTTGAACAATCTAGGCTCGATGGTTAGAATTTATTGTAAGGGCCAAACAGTCAAGTGAATCGTGCCTGCGTAGGCCGCCTTAGCCATAATACAAGCTTATACATATTTTTCAATCTTGTACGTTACACACATAGATGAAATAAAGTTTCTACCTTGCTATTACATACTTTTGCTTCTTAAATCATCGATCCTAAGGACTATTCCCACCCGGGTACTATCAAGACCAAGGGCCACCCCTATCCGAGCCCAAAGGGCTACCCCCACTCGGGGACTGTCATCTGAAATAAGTTTGGGCGACTCGGATCATCAAAACCCGGAGGCATAAAACCTATTAGATAATGCCTAAACCTAAAAGGCTACGACCGCCCTAAAAATGGCCTGGAGACATCCAAAGCCCGTAATCAAAATTTAAGGCCTCTAACAAAATTCTAAACCTACTAAAAGGTTACCCTCGTCAAAGGCATTGTCTAAGAACACTTAAGCATCTTAGAAAAACTTTCGGCCACTCCGAGTTTTCAAAAGTTTCGAGCAAAAATTTTCATCAAGGTCAGGTTCTGTTCGGGCCTCCAAAAAATAAATGACCTATTACTACATTTGATTCTCTGCAAAGGCCTTAGAAATGTTTTGCAATTATGAAAAGATGCTATAATAGTAGATAATTTAAATTTCCAAAAGAGGAAATTTTATATATTCCAGAATATCTTTACAAAGGCCGAACAAAAATAGCCTCAAAATGAACAAAAAATATGTACAGAATACAAAAACCAAAAAAATCATAAGGCATACATTCCTAGTCTTTACCGGAGCCCGATTCTTCACCAGAACCATCAAGGTCGTTGGATTCTTCATAGCCCTTGGAACCCTCTGCACCTTCGGGCTCGGATAGTTTCTTCACCTTGGCCTCAATTATTTTTGCCTCCTCGATCTCGGCCGCCATCTGTCAGCCCCAATGTCGGTCCTCGTTAATACTCAAAAGGGGGCCTTGCTAGCCCAACGAGTAAGCTTGATCAGTCTCCCTCAAAAAAGTAAGTTAATCGTGTTACCATGGCCATTACAAATACTTAAGATCATGAATACCAAGTACCAAGGCTTAGAAGTTAAACAAATTGAAAAAATAAGTTTCATAAAAAATCGACAAGTTTGGATGTTATAACATGTACTTTTTGGGTGATACTAGGGTGCTTAACATGACAAGGAAGTTATGTTAGTGGTATGATAGTCTTGTGTTATTTTTTGAAGTCAAGTGAGTTGTGGAACAAAAGTTTGCAAAGGTCATCACAAAATACATTCGTAAATGTGCTGAACATTAGGTCAAATGTAGCTGAGATATTCTCCCTATATACTTGGAATTACGGAATTATCACCAACCAAACTGAAGATCTACGAGTCTAGTTTCTAACTCATTAAACTATTCGTCGATAAGACATCGGACTAGAGAGATATTCGCATTTTGGTGAGACCGTGTAAGCAGCTCCCAATGGGACCCACTTAGGCAGTGGACGACCCTTGAACATTTTAAAGAGCTTGGAAAGCTTTGTTTTGGTCTTTTTTGACCAATGAAAGTTCCCGAACTCTCTCAACACCTTTCTAACAGTTCTCAAGGGTTCCAAGTCGAATCCAAGGGTGTTTTACCTAAACCTAACCTCAACGTTAGCCTAAGTGAAGAAGAGAGTCTCTATGGTGTTGTGAGGTGATTAAGGGTGCTTGTAAGATAAGGGAAGCTTTGGTTTGAGTTTTTTTTAGATTATTTAAGGTACGTATAACACCCTATTTCTTGGGATTAATCTTATCTATGTGTTGGTTAAGTTATCTGGATAGAGAATTACAAGATAGAACTTGAAGTTGTATAAGAAATTATTGTTTCTTATTGGACTATTTCGGAGTTGTGTATATGACTTCATATATAGAAATCATGGGGAATGGGTTGTTTATAATGTTCTTATTGTTGTTATGCTTGTCAATGTGTTGAGTATGTTGATGATGTTGTAAATAGGAGAAGAAGCAACCACAATACCTATAAGTTGTTCATGTCGCTGGCTTATCTTGTTGGGATGTTTGATGTTACGTTATGGTGGATATAAGGTTGGAATGTCATGTCAATATATATTTTTATATGATGTACCTATTGATGGTGTTGTAAGTACAGGGGATATGGGAAAAAGATTTGGGGTTTGGTTCCAATTCAAGCTTGTCGCTCGTCGTGTTAAATAGCAGTTTTGTGTGTGACGTTTGTGCACTTGTTGTTGTGTAGATTGATTGGTGTTGTTGGGATGTTGGTGTATGGTATTGGAGAAGGCCCTTTTTTCAGGGTATATTCTTCCCAAATATACATAAACGAGCTACTAGCTTAAGTTATGGACTAGCCTTTACTCAACACCGATTTTGAATCTCCTTATGCTATGGTAGACTGAGTTGAGTTGTTTGAAGAGTTACTTGAAAGTTATTAAGGACTCAACGAGGTTAAGGTATTTTAAGTCTAAACCTTTCCTAAATTTTGGCATGATCTAGTAACTACATATGTTTGATAACGAGACATAAAGATAAGTTCATATTCCTGAATTTATGTATATTGTTCTAGTCTCATAAGTTACAACATTCTCCTTTATCGGGACATCATATTCAGTTTTGTTTTGTCTTCTTTCAGTCAAAAGAGTATTGAGTCTATATATATCTATCTATCTATATATATATATATATATATATACAGCATTACAATAACTACCATTGAGCTATAATCGATGGGCAGGCCCCTATTGGGAAACCTCTAATCAGATGGTAAGTCATATACCAAGCTTACTGTGGCCGAGCACCAACGATCGAGTCCACTACGGCAGAGCAGTTACACATACCGAGCCTTATAGGGTCGGACTGTTATTTTACTTGCTATATTGAGAGAGTTGAGTCAGTATGAGCAGATAAGCATATCTTCATATTGTCTTTGACTCCCAGTTATTATATTATCAGTTCAGTTTCAACTTTCATTTATTTATTGCCTTACATACTCGGTACATTATTTCGTATTGATGTCCCTTTTGCCGGGGATGCTGCATTTCATGCCTGCTGGTCCTGGTAGACAGTTGGACTAACCCTCATAGCAGATAGAGTCAAACATCAGCTTGGTTGGTAAGCTTCACTTCCCCGTAGTTACCAGGTCTAGACCTTGGAGTCCATTTTATATATACAAGTTTGATGGGTAGGTCGAGGCCCTATCCCAACCATGATACAGTTCAATTATCTCTAGAGGCTTGTCGACAAGTCCTGTATATTTTTTATATTAGTAGATGTTCATGGTGGTTTCATCAGCCTGCATATTTATATATATATATATATATATATATATATATATATATATATATCAGGTTTTGGGTATGTTTACGCATCACATGAGAGACGTTATTTTCAGATGATTCAGAATATGGCCTCATCGGTCTAAGTTAAAGGTTAGCCCTTCAGAGTTCACAGTTACAGAGTGGTACGCTTGGGTCGAGTATGGCACCAGGTGCCGGCCATGCCTCTTCAAGTTTGGAGCGTGACAAACTTGGTATTAGAGCAGTTCTATCCAAGGGAGTCAACAAGTGGTGTCTAGTAGAGCTGTGTTTATAGATGTGTTGTGATCCACATTATATAAACAAGAAGCTGCAAGGTATTTAGGAGTTTGTTACCCTTCTTTCAAATCCGAATCATGTTATAAAGCTGAGTCATTAGAGTTTGAGCCAGGACTTATGTTCGCTAATGCTATAGAGATACTTGCAATTAGATAAATTACAGTTATCTAGAGGGCTAATACAGTTGTAGGTAAGGGCACTAGTAGAGAGACAATTCTTGACAACGTAGCCCAGATTGAGTCCCTATCAAATCATGCATACCAGATGTGCAAATTTCCTGCTTAAGACCCTAAAATTGGAATATTTAACATACCCCGCGAATAGCAGGCCATGGGAGTATCATAAGGTAAAAGCATAAGTTTCAACAGGTAACAAAAGCAAGGTGATAAAGGGTACGAGGTACCCAGTTAATGAAGATTACCCGAATTTCAAATTCAGGCAAAGAAATATAAGGATTCTAAGTTACCTTCAATAGAAATAGAGGTATGTACAATTGGCCACACCCATCTCAGTTATTCCCTATGGGAGCTAACATATATAGTTTAAGAGAATGATGAGATATCGGGATCTAGCTTGGGTTAGAGTAACCCAAAATGGTAGATTGAGCCAGGGGAGCTAAAAGTGAAATAATGTTTTGTTGAAGTTTTCAATATAATATGATAGACACAAATATTAGTAGGAGAATAAGAAGAAAGTAAATGAAGCATTATGAGTAAGGTATGATAAATGGGTGATAATGGTAAATCATAATATGACAAGATGATAGATTCTATAGTCAAGTAAAGGAAAAGACAAGACGTGGCAGGCCTTAAGACTATAAAAGAGTATATGCCATAAAGTCGTATCCTCATTTCGAGAAATGATTTGGTGAATCCAACATGATTACTAGAAGGCTAAGTTAGACCCCTGGAGTAATAGAAAAGTAAACAAGATAATACCGAACATGAATTAGGGACTAGAGTATTTGATAATAGTCGACGTCGTGGGAATTTCAAAGACCGCGTTCCGGCAATAATTTAATGCACGATAGAAGAATTACCTTTAAAAGTCATTGAGGAAGATGCCTCCCTAAAGCAAGCATTGTGATCGGAGTTAAGCTTAAGGGACTATGTGTGTCTTGTTACATTAGGCGTCACCCTCACACGTAAGAAATTCAGTTATCCCTGGTACAAGAAGGGTTATTGCAAGGCGAGTAAGGGTTATAAAAAAAATAATATGGAAAGACGCCGAAGATGAAGAGGTAAAATATCTGCATGGAACACTTCAGAGCATTAAATGCTAGTACTCCCCTAAAGAGGGGAAGATTATGTGATTTGGTAATAAGTCGGAATTAAGTGGTTTAGGTAAATATGTAAAGGTAAAGGAAGAATGCGACAAAAATGTGAAAGGTATGAGATTGCGCTTATTCAAATCCTACAGTTATGTTAGAACCCCGAGAAATTTTTGCAGGCACGACGTTGGGGAGAGGCAGTAAGGGTTTCCAGGCTAGGATGTTATTAATAAAAAAGTGTTCCTGGATACATAACGAGTTAGTGCGAGTGGTAAATTAAGACAAATGACATAACTTAAGAGAGAGTATACTGTGATAATGGACCAACAAGTAGTTAATAGTTGATTCAGGAAGAGCCAAGTTATGGCTAAATAAGAGGTCTCAGATAAATCAGTAGGTCATGGAATATAAACGTAATGAAACCCAGCATAGGAAATTCAGTCTCCCAGATACGACATCGTAATCTTTGAGAAATATTCAGATAAGAGTTGGGGTAGTTAAAGGTACCGTATAAGTGTAAGAAAGTGTGCCACTAGGGAGACAATCGAGATTTCAATTCAGAAGCAACCCTACGAGCATAAGGGCGTGGAGGTAAGTAACTAAGGATAATTATAGGCGAGTAAGAACATCAGAAATTCTGTGGGGTATACAATGTAATAAGCTCGCAGCTTTACAGGAGTCAGAGAGTTTCCCTAAGTACTGCAATGCAAGACTAGATAAGGAATAAGGAAGAAGGCTTCAACATAAGCATAGTGACCTAAAGAGGAAATGATCTTGTAACAACAATCTCGCTATAATATTGTATGTACTCCATAAGAAAATGGCACCTATCATGACTAAGGAACGGGAAGCAAAATCCATAGCAATATTCGAGATCATATGAGTTGCAAAAAATTCCAGTATGTGTGGGAACTAAGATAGCAAAGTATTAATGCAACAAGTGGCATAACGACAAGATAAAGTAATTGCTTACGTTTAAAGACAGCTGAGAAGGCATGAAAGGAATTAATCGATCTATGACCCAGAGTTAGTTACGTTATGGCCGCACTTATGATTTCAGAGTATTATCCATGCAACACATATCTCGACATTCTTACAGTTACGAGAGACTTCGGTATAAGTTAAAAGAAAGGAATGGGTCCACATCACATACAAAGGTTTGAATTATTAGAAGATTATAACATGGATGTTCCATAGTGTCCACGAAAGGCTAAGGTAATAACTAATAACCTGAGCCGCAAATTTGAAGACAGCTTAAGACTACACAAAGGCTAAGAGAAAAAAGGAAGCTCGAGAGTTACAATAGATAAGTAAATCAAGAGTTTGATTATTAGACCTAGATGATTATACAAATCGTGATTCAGAACATTTCACAATCACCATTGATAGCAGAGGTACAAGAGAGATAGTACAACAACCATATCTATAACCGATCTACGATAAAGCTAGTTAGAAGAGTACCAACCTCATAAGAAGTCAGCACGAAGCTCCCACCCAATTGTGTATGCGTCAGAGGTGTAAGTATTATAGTAGAGATTCAAGTCGTGGATGTGAATCCTACCAACGTGTAAGGGAGGTCATGAAAGAGACATAGATACGATGTTAGATTTAATGGTAAGTAAGGTAAAGGTGAAGAAGGTATGAGATATTCAAGTGCAGAAGGTTGTGAATAGTCCATACTTCAGGTAGAGAGCTAGAAGCGCTGTGATTCAATATCCAGAAATGATAGTGGTGTCGTCAGTAGCATATCTTCCACCCTATGGTTTTTAGGTACTGAGAGGTCAATTTAAGAGAGTAAAGAAGAGTTTGAAATAGCGTGATGTCTTGCTTGAGGTTCTAGAATAACATAAGGAAATCAATGGTGCTAGCAAGTTAAAGGAAGGTTGCGAGTAGTATAAATAGATATGTGTATGTCGCAAGCTAAAGTAAGGTAGAGAAACAAGGTTTTAGGTAGACATGGGTAAGGATAAGAAAAGGTGAGTGGGAAGGTGACGAGAATAGGTAAGGCCTCGGGATTAAGTCTATCAAAATAAGAGAGCTGATGGTTTCCGTAAGTTATAAAAAGCTTAATATAGCCTGAATGAACCTAGAGGAGTTTAAGACTAGGAGTATTTAGAAAAGATGGAATGTTGCCCTAGTAGTAGAATGAGAGTGTAATTGTGATAAATGATAAGAGGATGACATTTAGGCCTTCGATTGAGTATTAATTCACAGAGAAGGGATTTTATAAATTGCACGGGGTTAGAATACCCCCCATAGGATGAACCATGTTGGGATGCCATGAAGTACTATTATTGAAGTGTAGTATCTCCCCTTGGTGGATCAGGCAAATCACTTCAGATGTTCCCCGATGAGATGTGAGCCCTAGTGACAATGTGTTACACAAGAGGTTTCAAGTTATCAGTGGTAGATTATTGTTCAACATTAAGGTGAATCAATAATTGATGGATAAAAGTTCCAAAGTATGAGATGATATTAGGTTGTCATTATTAAGATGAACAGTAATGAGGAAGCATTAAAGGACTTAAATTTATACATATACGATAAGTAACGAAAGAGTAACCTAGAGTTGGGTAGCAAACCTCGGTAATAACAAACTGAAGTAAGTGTTATGGTATAGTATGACCTACCTAGATGTTGTAAATCCATAAGGATAGATATACAAGGCTACGAAACAAGATATAGCAAAAGGTGTAAGTTCAAAAAAGTACCAAGCGAAGAACTTCAACACACCTATAGATACCGGGAGGAACAACATATCATATTTCTGTATATGTTCACAAAGTGAGGCCTAGAGATTGGCTAAAAGCTAGAGGAAAAGCAGAGAAGGGTAGCATAGGCACACGTACAAAGACAGAGTCATACATGCTGGATGACATAAGGTAGCAACAGTTACGAGATTGGAAGAATTCTGACCAAAAGACATGGTGTGAGAAAGCGGCCTAAAGAGGGGAATGCCTTGGCCTTTGGATTTATTCCAAGAATAGATGCCTAGATAGAAATGATAGTATAAAATTAATCGTCAGAGATATAGGTAATGAGACTGATAAGTGCGTCAGTCAACATTCGACGACAAATGTTCCAAAGGGGGGAATGATGGTGCACCCCATGTTTTCGTACATGAGAGTATGTCATAAGTCAAGTGACGTAAGCTCAGAAATGAGATTGTCTTTGAAAGTATATAAAGTAATTTAATCATGTTACTGTTTATGTTACAAATACTTAAGATCATGAATACCAAGAGGGTTTGAAGGCGTAGAAGATAAACAAATTGAAAAAAATAAGTTTCGTCAAAAGTCGATAAGTTTGAAATGTTCTAATGTGTACTTTTTGGGTGCTACTAGGGTGCTTAACATGATAAGAAGGTTATGTTAGTTGTATGATAGTCGTGTGTTATGTTTTGAAGTCAAGCGAGTTGGGGAACAAAAGTTTGCAAAGGTCATCACAAAATACATTCATAAATATGATGAAAATTAGGTCAAATATAGCTGAGCTTTTCTCTCATTATAGTTTGAACTATGGGATGATCCACCTACCGAACTGAATCTACGAGTCTAGTTTTTAATGCATTAAATCTTTTGCCGATACGATATTGGAGTAGAGAAATATTCGCGTTTTTGTAAGACCACACAAGCAGCTCCCAATGGGACCCACTTAGGCGGTGGACGACCCTTGAACATTTTAAAGGGCTTGGACGGCTTATTTTTGGTCATTTTCGAACAAGGACAGTTCCCAAACTCTCTCAACACCTCTCTAATAGTTATCAAGGTTCGAAGTCGAATCCAAGGGTGTTTTACCTAAACCTAACCTCAAAAGTTAGCCTAAGTGAAGAAGAGAGTCTCTATCGTGTTGTGAGGTGATTGAGGGTGCTTATAAGCTAAGGGAAGATTTGGTTAGAGTTTTTTCACATAATTTAAGGTATGTAAAACACCCTATTTCTTGGGATTAATCTGATCTATGTGTTGGTTAACTTATTTGGATGAAAAATTACAAGATAGATCTTGAAGTTTTATAAGAAATTGTTGTCTCTTATTGGACTATTTCGGAGTTGTGTATAGGACTTCATATGGCTGTAAATCATGGGGAATGGCTTGGTTATAATGTTCTTATTGTTTTTATGCTTGTCAATATGTTGAGTACGCTTATGATGTTGTAAATAGGAGAAGAAGCAACCACACAATACCTAGAAGTTGTTCATGTCGTTGTCTTATCTTGTAGGGATGTTTGATGTTACTTTTGTGGTGGATATAATGTTGTAACTTTATGTCAATATGTATGTTTATATTATGGACCTATTTATGGAGTTGTAAGTACAGGGGATATGTGAAAAGAGCTGAGGTTTGGTTCCAATCCAAGCTTGCCGCTCGTCGTGTTAAATATCAGTTTTGTATTTGACGTTTGTGAACTTGTTGTTGTGTTGATTGATAGGTGCTGTTGGGATGTTGGTATATGGTATTGTATAAGGCCCTTGTTACAGGGGAGATTCTGCCCAAATTTAGATAAATGAGCTACTAGCCTAAGTTACGGACTAGCCCTTACTCGACACCGATTTTGAATCTCCTTATGCTATGGTAGACTGAGTTGAGTTGTTTGAAGAGTTGCTTGGAAGCTATTAAGGACTCAATGAGGTTAAGGTATATTAAGGCTAAACCTTTCCTTCATTTTGGCATGATCCAGTAACTACATGTGTTTGAAAAAGACACATAAATAAAAATTCATATTTCTGAAGTTATGTACATTGTCCTAGTTTCATAACTTACAATATTCTCACTTATCGGGACTTCATATTCAGTTTAGTTTTGTCTTCTTTTTGCCAAGAGAGCAGAGAGTCTATATATATATATATATATATATA
>ML400109.1:98294-138068 GCA_005239525.1 Nicotiana knightiana | reverse complement strand
ATATGTGTGTGTGTGTGTGTGTGTGTGTGTGTGTGTGTGTGTGTGTGTTTGAAAACGAGACATAAAGAGAAGTTCATATACCTGAATTTATGTACATTGTCCTAGTCTCATAAGTTACAATATTCTCCCCTATCGGGACTTCATATTCAGTTTAGTTTTGTCTTATTTTATCCAAGAGAGTATAGAATCTATATATATATATAGTATTACAGTATTTTTACCACCATCGAGTTATAATCGATGGGCAGGCCCCTATTGGGCAACCTCATATCAGATAGTCAGTTATATACCAAGCATATTGTGGCTGAGTGCCTATGAGGGAGCACATAATGGACGTGATACAGAGCCTAATATGGACGAGCACCTATGACTGAGCCTACTACGGCAGAGAAGTTACACATTCCGAGCCTTATAGGGCCAGAAGGTTATTTTACTTACTATATTGAGAGAGTTAAGTCGGTATGAACAGGTAAGCATATCTTCAGATTATCTTTGACTCCCAGTTACTTTCAGTTATTATATTTACAGTTCAGTTTCAACTTTCAATTATTCTGTTGCCTTACACACTCGATACATTATTTCGTACTGACGTCCCTTTTGTCGGGGATGCTGCACTTCATGTCTGCAGGTCCTGATAGATAGTTGGACAGACCCTCCCAGCAGATAGAGTCAAACATAAGTTTGTTGGTAACCTCCACTTCCCCGGAGTTATTAAGTCTATACCTTGGAGTCCATTTTATTTATATAGGTTTGATGGGTAGGTCTAGGCGCTGTCCCGACCATGATATAATTCAATTATCTTTAAAGGCTTGTATAAGAGTCCTGTATATTTTCTATTTTAGTAGATGTTCATGGCGGCTTCATTAGCCTACACATTTATATATATCAGCTTTTGGGTATGTTTACCCATCATATGAGAGACGTTATTTTCATATGATTCAGAATATGGCCTCATCAACCTAAGTTGAGGGTTAGCCCTCTAGAGTTCACAGTTACGGAGTGGTACGCTCGAGCCGAGTATGGCACCGGGTGCTGGCCACGCCTATCAAGTTTGGACCGTGACAATCACATATGGGCGCAACCAACCGATGAGCGACGTGTGTTCGAATGGGACATTTCGTCTCCTTCGTTGTAACGTACGAAGGAAGGAACCGGATAACATCTGTTGTTTCCCATCGTTTCAGCAAGCCTACTCTCTGAGAAATGAGGGGACTATCTGTGTACGGGTAGAACCGATCCCGATGAGCACCCCGATTTCCCCGTGAGGCAAACAGAGCAGGGAAGTGAATGTAAGAAATCAAAATCAGAGCGAGGAGCCTCTCGTATCAGGGCTCGAGCAAAACATCTACCCTCGGAGCCATCGGGACCACATCCTCCGGGTTCGATTTGAGCCCCAAGACTTCAGAGAGTATTACCAAACGATCGCACACGACTAACAAAGGGACGTGGTGTCCTTGCCCAACCGGATATCACGACGTGAATCTCGGCCCGTATCGGCAGAAAATCGGAGATTAGCAAAAAGGAAGAGTTTTACCTTTCTTAGAATTGTACCTAGGGTAAAACTCTCATACTATTCATTGGAGACATTGTAGCACGCATACCAAGGAAATATACTTATGTTTTTTCTATTTCTAAATTTTATTCTAAGTTCTTGTTTTAGTTCATAAGTTCTTTGTGAGTGCAAGCCCGGAACCGAAGGTAGGTTCCTTGTTAAGCCTTTACCCGAGCTCGAACTCACTATCATTATTGGTTTGGCTATTTATTTATGTAATGTCATTAATCACTTGTATTGTATTAACCCACATATCCTTAAAATAACGTATAAATTCAATTGTTATCCATTTTCTTGGGTAAACTAGCATATGGTCCATATAAGCATGAAAATATTATTAAGATTGTTGTAAAAATATTGGATTATGGAGAATAATGTCAAGGACACTGTCCTGAAGAATATTTCGGCTACACAATAAATAATAAATTAGGCGTATCCCCAAGGATTCAACAAGCTCTTCCAGTTATTAAACTGGAAAAAATAACTAGAAGAAAATTCAATAAAGAAACCCAACATATAGGAGGAAGAAGAAGATTCAGAAAGTTATGTCAGAAAATTGTGTCTTTAGCTCACCAAAGACCATGTTTATACAGGTGTTGCTCTAACGGCTAGTTAACGTCTAGTTTCTAACGGCGAGATAACGGCTAATGCTAGTTGGTAACGTGTAGTTTAACTATCTCAAGATATAGAAAGTTGATAAATATACACGACTAAAAGCTACCAAAAAACGTCCAGAAAAACTGACCGAAATCGATCGAAATCCAACAAATATCGACCGACTTCTGACCGTTTTCAATTGGTCAATAAAACAATGGCCGCAATCGGGGAGCGACCGAATTCGGTTGCTATTTTCCGATCGAAGTCGGTCGATAACTGTCAACGCAGTTTGATCGAGTTGTTTGACACAAATTAATTTTACTGACCGAATTCGGTCGGTATCGTTAAAAATATTTTTTTTTATTTTAAAATTAGCGACCGAATTCGGTCGGAACTTTAATTATTTTTTTTAATTATTCAATTCCGACCGAAATCTGTCGGTATTGTTAAAATTATAATTATTTATTTTTAATTAAAATTGTCAATTCTGACTGAAATCGATCGGTATTATTTAAATAATTAAAATTAAAAATTCTGACCGAAGTCAGTCTATAAATTTGATTTTCTGGGAATTAAAATGAATATTTTCGACCGAAGTCGGTCGGTTTTCTGGGTAATTTTTTTTACAGAAAATAGTTGTTTTTATAGCTGCACTACCTGCCATCAACCAATCACCTATAATGACAACATTACATTACTTCCATTCAACCAATAACAACAACAACAATAAGAGCAACAATAACAACTATAAAAACTATATTAACAAAAAACTATCACCATCTCCATCTCCACTAAACTATATTAACAAAATATCATACCCAATGACAAAATGTTTCACAAGTTAAAAGTTCAAACATCATTTAATGAATGTTTTTTACATCACCTTCATTTTCACTATTATAGCATTCATCGTCGGCATGGTTCGAAGAATTAGCATCTAGAGAAGGCTCACAAGACCAGGGACAGGAAAGAACCACTAGCAAGTAGATTGGATAGCTGACCTTGAAAGATATTAAATCGTTGGTCCCTCTTGTCTAGCTGAACTTGAAGGGTATCTAATTGTTTCTCTTTTTTTTTTCTCTAGCCTTTGTCTCTTCAAGCTCTCCTATCAGCATTGCGATCTTCTTATCCATAGACGAGAGAGTTGACCTATCAATTACCTTGCCCTGGGCGGAAGTCCTTATACCTTACAATCCAGCCATGTAGTATCGAAATGATCTCTTCGGAAGGTCGTATCCAGTTTTTAGGACCACCAAAAACATCCAACCATATCTTCTGCGCTTCTTCGTCTGAAATGGGTGGTCGCTCACCTTGCTTATTCGATGGCAAGCTCTGAGTGTACTCCTCCACATTAGTCTTGCAGCGACTCTTTATTCAGAAGATAGAATATTATTAACTATATAATATTATAAACATTAATTTCAAGTTATAGTAGTTGTGAAACTTCCATATGGTAGTCTCCGCCCGGTCCTCGACCCATCTACTTGGATCTGTCGGTGCCTTCTTCTTCCGGATGTGAGTCTCTATGAAGAACTCATCATGAGTCATCTTTCTCCCATATTTTTTTCCTACAAATATAATAAAATATGTTAAATAAATTAAAATATATAAATATAGTTCCATAAAAATATATGTAAATATTTTAAGAAATTACCAGTAGTCTCCTCGTAGTCCCCATGCTCTTCCTTGCACCCATATAGTGCAAGGAACCACCCTTCTCAGATGCTCGGGCCTTCTTTCATTGTTCACTCCTCTTCTCGAATTTCTCAGTAGCCCACTACCTCAATAGACCTCCCATAAATTCGGTAGAACCTATGAAGGCTTCTTGCCCTTCTTTCGAGCAGATCATAAGAATCAGATAGTCTCTTACGACATCTGAACACAAAATTTGCACAAATTTCACTGTTATACCGGTCCTCCCAGACACACTTAGTCTGCAAATGAAGTGTGTAATGTTAGATAAAAATATTATTAATATAATGCTTAAATAGATAAGAATTGTATTAAATATTGGTTGAATATTTGTTGCACGAGTACTGGTGAAAAGTCACTCCAAGTCGCATAGGGTGCATCATATAACCGGCCAAGAGCTTCAGTGATTATCTTTGTAGTCCAATGATTAGGTATGAGCCTTTAACATAGAAATTACATTAAATAAACAAGAGTAGCTATTATAATTCAGCAAAAATAAAGAAGTAATAAATAAATCTTACCCATTGCCCTCAGGCCTGATGATCATCCTATGATAACGATCATACCGCACTTCCTCTAGATCATCACCCGATGAATTTTTAAGCGTGTGTAGAAGGGGGGCATCTGGCTCAGCGCTACTATTCTGAAGGCGAAGTCTAGAAATTCTAAGAGACGAACTCTGTGGAGAGGGAGACGGGGTCGCTGATGAAGATGGTCATGATCCACAACCTTGCTGCGATCTAGACCCCTGATGCAATCCAGACCATTGCTGTAATCCGACTGGTTGAGATCTAGATGGATGCGATCCAACTGGTGATGCAGCAAATGGAGCAGATGACGAGCGTATCACCACATGTCCCTGTGACTGCTAACTCGATGGACCCATATAAATATATGCAGGATCATGTTTAAGGAAGGGGAGTATAGCACTGTGGAGCAGAATGGTAAGAATACTAGTGGAAAAAATGTGTGCCAAGAATTGATGCCGGTCATCAACAGCGGAGGGATGCAAGCGTGGAGTGGAAGGAAGTGAGGTTGTATAACCATCATCATGATCAATAGGCCTCTTATCCTTCCTAGACCTACCTCAACCCCTACCGATCATCCTTTCTAGTTTTGGAAGCTTAAGCGATAAAAGTTAACCCAATTTTGACTTTTATGTAAATGACTCTAAAATAGTGTTTTGATGATTCAAATAGCTTCTTATGGTGATTTTGGACTTATGCGTGCGTCCGAATTTTAGTTTGGAGGTGCGTAGGATAATTTGAAGCATTTTGGCAAAAATTGCAACGTTGAAGTTTTGGAAGGTTAAAAGGTTTGACCAGGAGTTGAATTTATTGATGTGGGCTTTTATTATGATTCTGGGAGTTGGATAAAATCCGTTATTTCATTTGAGACTTGCATGACAAATTTGACGTCATTCCGGGTTGAGTTGATATGTTTCGGCACGAGTTTTGGAAGTTGGAAGATTTAAAAGTTCATAAATTTGATTTGAGGTATGATTCGTAATTTCAAAATTATTAGATGTGATTTGAGGCCTCTAGTAGGTTTTTGTTGTGTTACGAGACTTTTTGGTATGTTCGGACAAGGTCTCGAGTGGCTTGGGTGAGTTTCAGATAGGTTTAGGTTGTGTTGCGCTTGTTTTTGATGCTTTGTCGTCATTTATTCAAGCATAATTGGTACTAAATTAAGAAAATGAGCTTAAAATTTAGTTTTTATTGAACCATTAGATCCGCATCATAATTACGGAGCCATAACAAAAAGAATCGTCACATTTGGACATCGTATGAGGGAGTTATGCTCATTTCTGTGTCAGGGGAGACTGCTGGTTTTCTGGTGTGGTAGCAATGTGAACATTTCTATCGCAATTGTGATGCCCAGTGCACATTTGCAAAGTTTTTGTCACAAATGCGACCTTTTCAAGTCCTGTTCTTGTTCGCAATTGTTAAGGCTTTTTCGTTTTACGAGCAATTGCAAACCCTGGATCGCAAATGCGACATCTGCATCCTGTTTTCAGCTGTGTAATTCAGGTTTTTGCTTCTTTTTGTGATATTTTTTAACCCTAGGTCCGAGAGTGGGTGATTTTGAGAGAGGAATTTCATCTAACCTTGATCAATTTCTAAGTATACTTCATGATTTTATTTGAGTTTTAACATCAAAATGGTGAGAATCAAAGTAACAATTTGGGAAATTTGTAAAAACTTTCAAAACTGAATATTGAGAATTTGGAGGGCAATTCGTTATCAGAATTTGATAATTTTGGTATGGTTGAACTCATATCGGAATGGGTGTACAGGTTTTGTAAATTTTATCAAATTTCAAGGTGCGTACCCCAAGGTTAACTTTTTAGTTTTTGTTAAAGATTGAAGCTTTATTATCCATAATTGTTTTCTATGAGTTTTATTTATGGTTTGAAATTATTTTGACTAGATTTGAGCCGCCCGGAGGTTATTTCACTCGAGAAGTTCATTTTAGAGTAAAGGTCTAGCTTCTTTGAGGTAAGTATCTTGCCTTAATTTGTGGGAGGGAAACTACCCCTTTGCATTTGAGTCATTAGTGCTAATCGTGTCATGTGAAGTCCGTGTACGCGAGGTGACGAGCACATGCTCCGGCTTATTTATGGAAAGTTGAACTTTTAGGGCTCTTAGGTTCTTATGTTCATTAGATATGAAGTTTTTTTATTATGTTAAGTTC
This sequence comes from Nicotiana knightiana, assembly GCA_005239525.1. Taxonomy (NCBI): domain Eukaryota; kingdom Viridiplantae; phylum Streptophyta; class Magnoliopsida; order Solanales; family Solanaceae; genus Nicotiana; species Nicotiana knightiana. Next base: position 131,533 of record ML400109.1, on the reverse strand, counting down.
CCCATTTACTAGTTTCACCTCTACGTGTCTTTTTTAAAGTTAATTGCTTCATGTTCCACTCTTATTGCCTATTTGACTCTTGTGTGCCTTAACAAAAGTTGTTGCCTCTTTGATTTCCATGCCATCCTTTCCTAATTGCTTATATTTATTTGAAATTATTATTATCTCTTCTGTAATTATTTATCCATGATTATCCTTTCTGTTGCTTATCCTTAATTGTAATTGTTGTGCCTCTTTCATGAGTGCTAAATCATAAATGAAGTTAATTATCCTTTATCATAGTTGCCTTATCCTTATTTGTAATTAGCGACTCGTGATATCTCCATGTTGTTGAATTGCACTTATGTGGAGGTCATTGCTACACAGTATCTCTTCTTGTTGAGCTATCTCTAGGTGGTATTGTTATTTTCTGTTGTGTCTTTCCTTGTGAGTTTGTTTCTTCTATTTCTTTGAGTTTTGGAGTTTCTGAGTTGATTTATTTGTCATACTCTTGTGTTATTGTCAGTGTCGACATTGTACTTGTTATTATGATGCACGAGGTTTCTATCGTGCGGATGTTATTGTGTTGTACGAAGTTTCTACCATGCTATTGTTAATATTGATATTTGCACATGCGGCGTGACAATGCGGGCTATATATGTGGGTTTCGCATATGGAGAGACAAGGTGGGAACATTATTATGCACGTGTAGCGAGACAAGGCGGGCATTTACTTTATTATTCGAGACAAGGTGGGGGATTGATTGTAATGACTTGTGATGGCCTGGGGGCATTATTATCGTTGTTATTTGTGTTGTGGTGTGCCTACCCTGTGTGAGTTATACCGTGTTCATTTCGTGGTGATTGTTTCTTATGTGTCATTCATTATTTCTATTCTTATTAGTTGGCCTGAACTGTGACAGAACACTAGCACAAGCATACATGTAGTTAATCACCCCTAATGATTCAAGAAAATGGATCTTGATGTTATTGATCATTTCTATACACCCTCATCTATTTGCCTCTACGTGAGAAGGGTTCTATTGGCGCGTGCGTCGCTCGTGCAGTTATTAGTTGTAATAAAGGCACAAGATGCCAAGTGTTTAGGGTTCATGAATTGGGACCCGTGAATTATGAATATTTTGAAGCTCGGTACCTCGTGGAGATTATTGGATAAAACCTTATGTGAAAGTGGTTATTTTCATCTAGTTGCTACCTGCCCTTATTTTAATTGTGTTCACCGGATTTAGACTGTGTTCAGCTTACTCTACTGTGTTATTACTTGTTGTGTTCCGCTGCTAATTTTTGTTTCTATTTCTTGTTGAAAGTACCATATTACCGTTGTCATTATGCGTAGCTTTATAAAGATATTGTATTTTGTTAGTTCTACACTTATACTTTCTCAGGTTATTTAGTCCACTAGGTGTTTTAATTGTTCCTCGGTACTACTCCATCGAGGTTAGTCTTGATACTTATTGGGTACCATTGTGGTATACTCATACTATTTTTCTGCACATTTTTGTGCAGATCCAGGTATTTTGGAGTCAGTCGATCGTTAGCTAGCTGTACGAATTTTATTGTGGAGACTCAAGGTAAACTTGTTGCTGCGTTCGCAGGCTTCAGAGTCACCTTCTAATGTTGTGTTTACACTATTTGTCTTTATTTCAAAACAGTTGTATTTGTAGACCTCCTAGTAACTCAGTAGAGCTTATGACCTGAATTACCAATTTTGGGAATTATAAATTGTATAGAGATTTCTATTCCTTATTGTCAGATGTTGGTTAAATACTTTTATTATTTCAATGAATGTTAGGCTTACCTAGTCCCTAATACTCGGTGCCATCATGACCTCTTACGGAGGGAGATTTGGGTCATGACAAGTTGGTGTCAGAGCTCTAGGTTCGTAGGTGCTACGAGTCATAAGCGAGTTTAGTAGAGTCTTATGGATCGGTACAGAGATATTTGTACTTATCTTCGAGAGGCTACAAAAATATTAGGACAATTTCACTTCTTTCATTCCTATCATGCGAGTCTATTGATCTTGGAGTTTGAGCTTTTATCATTCTATTCTCGCACAGATGGTGAGGACATGAGCTGCAGTTACTGATGACACTTCTACCAGACTAGGTGTCGCTAAGGGCAAAGGCAGAGGACGAAAAGGAGCACGTGCTGCAGCTAAGGCACCCACGAGAGCACCAACTGAGGAGCTGCCAGTAGCTCCGGTTAGGGGACATGTACTGGAGGTGCCTGCTGTTACCCCCGGAGTCTAGGAGACTTCAGCATAGTTCCTGAGCATGTGTGGTACATTGGATCAGGTGGGGTTGATTCCGGTTGCACCAGCTACTTCACAGATCGGGGGAGGAACTCAGACTCCAACCACCCATACTCTAGAGCAGCGAGTCCATATTGGTCAGGTTCTAGGTGTCATGGCAACTCAGCCTGTAGTCCCAGTTCAGCCCATGGTTAGGGCCGCATCATATGAGGAAGAACAACTTAGACTTGCAAGGTTCAAGAAGTATGACCCTCCTACTTTTAGTGGTTTGGCTTCAGAGGGTGCACATGGTTTTCTAGAGGAGTGCCACCGCATTCTCCTTATTATGGGTATTGTGGAGACGAGTGGGGTTTCTTTTATTATGTTCCATCTTAAGGGAGCGGCTTACTAATGGTGGCAGGCATATGAGTAGGGTATCCCGGCTGAGGAAGCTTCACTTACATGGGCTATGTTTTTAGAGATATTCTTGAGAGAGTTTCTACCTCAGTCCTTTTAGGATGCATGACACATGGAGTTTGACCAGTTGCGCCAGGGAACTATGTTAGTATCAGAGTATGCCATTAGATTCACTGATTTGGACAAATATGCACCTGTTTTGGTCGCTACAGTTAGAGAGCGTGTATGTAGATTCATTGAGGGGCTCAGGCGTGATATTCAGTTCAGCATGGCTCGGGAGTTGCAGTCAGATGTTTTATTTCAGTAGATGGCAGAGATCGCTCGCCGATTGGAGGGCATGTGGGACTAGGAGAGAGAGGGAAGGCGAGGTCAGGAAAGAGAGGACAGGGAGTCTAGGAGGCCTCGCAGACAAGAGATATCTACTGGTCCTTATTTTGGAGGCAGGGTACGACATGGTAGAGGTTTTGTGGGTTAGCCAATTCAATTTTCACTCCAGGCTTCGCACGATATTTCTGGTGCTCATGGGTCTTAGAGTACCCATACCGCACAGTTTCCACAGCCACGTCAGCAGAGAGGTTGTTTCGAGTGTGGAGATACCAGCCACAAGGTGAGAGATTGTCCCAGACTCCGGACATATGTGTTGTAGCAGAGTGTTCAGGCGAGTAGAGGGTGCCCAAGAGGGGGAGGCCCGACTTGTTGATGTGTTTCATGCAATAGGTCTGAGACCAATGCGCTAGATGATGTCATACATGTATGCTTTTGATTTTTTATGGAGAAGCCTCATTCGTATTTTGTTTCGGTTCTGCTTATCGGGGTTAGTTCTCCTATTTGCTTCTCCACCTATGAGTGAGTTCATGATTTACTAATCTGCTTATGTGTTTTCCCATGTTTGGAGATTCTATGGTGGTAGCCCATTTCTATCATTTAATTTTATTCATTATTGAGAGTTACGAAACTAGAAGTGAATTCATGTTATCCATTACAATAGGTTTTGATGTGATTTCTAAATAATTTGGTTATGATTTGTGATTTAGATGCTCTACCAGGGTGAGAGTTCAGTAAGTGTTGTGATTTTAATGGCGGAATTGAATTAGTAGAAGGTTTCGGTTGGTATGATGTGTATTCTACCTGTGATTCAGAGTTGAGGGTAAGACCCTCGCGATTTCATGTGATTTGATATATTTGAACCGGGCTGCGTGCCATGATGGAAGTTATATCAGGATCATATCCTTATGATTTATTCATATACCTGGATTCTTCCTTGTAAATTGATTCGTAGGATGGTACAGAGAGAGAGTTGTGCATGTCGGGCTTGTTTGATATTTCTCTTATGTGTTTCTCCTTACTTATTCAGTCATTTTCGTGTTGTGCTTATTTGAGTTTTGGCTTGCGTGGTATATGACTAGTGGCGTTAGATGTGACTTGCTGATTAGTGTGAATAGTTATGAGGTTTTCATGTTTCTTGCATCATTTTCAGTGTTGTGGAGGGTTGAAACAGGTTTCTAATAGATATGAGGCTAATGGTCGGTGCTGGCGTTGATTTCGGGCAGCTATAGTAATCAGAGATATTATTATGGGCATATGCATGATATGTTACGGCGTGTGGTTGTACCTTATGTGTGTAGGCATAAGTTGTTGCAACTGTCTGAGGTCGATATCAGGTGTTGAGGTAGGAATCGGGTCTTTTAGAGATGAGCGAATGGTGAAAACTTTTGACTCTAAGGCTTATTAGTATTGGTGGAAGGGACAAAATTACAGTTGATATGGTGTCGCCAGGTCTATGTGGATTAAGGTGACGTAGGGTCATCCGTAGGTGTATGTTGGAAGAATACATTCAGTAATTTGATGACTTCAGGATGATTCTTGGCACGTTCGAGGACGAACGTTTGTTTAAGAGGGGGAGGATGTAACGACCTGGCCGGTCGTTTTGTGAATTAAAGTCCTGTTCGGTGGCATAAGGTTTTGAACAGATTGGTATTATGTATTATGACTTGCATGCGTGGTCGAGTTCAGTTACCGTATGATTCAGAGTTAATTAAGAAGAAGGATTCTAGTTTTGGAAGCTTAAGCGATAAAAGTTGATCGGAATTTAACTTTTTTGTAAACGACTTTAAAACAGTGTTTAGCTTTGTATGATGATTTTGGACTTATGCATGCGACCGGATTTGGATTTGGAGGTCCGCAAGTTAATTTGAAGCATTTTGGCAAAAATTGCAAGGTTGAAATTTTGGAAGGTTAAAAGGTTTGACCGAGAGTTTACTTTGTTGATATGGAGCTCGGGTTGAGATTTCGAGAATTGAATAAACTCTGTTATGTCATTTGGGACTTGCATGCAAAATTTGATGCCATTCCGGGTTGATTTGATATGCTTCGGCACGAGTTTTGAAAGTTGGAAGATTTGAAAGTTCATAAGTTCGATTTGAGGTGTGGTTCATAATTTCGATGTTATTTGATGTGATTTGAGCCCTCAAGTAGGTTCTTATTGTGTTACAGGACTTGTTGCTATGTTCGGACGAGGTCTCGAGTGGCTTGGGTGAGTTTCGGATAGGTTTAAATTATGTTGCGCTTGTTTTTGATGCTTCGTCGTTGTTTCTTCAAGCATACAGGGTAATACATTAAGCAAATGAGCACCAAATTCAGTTTTTATTAAACCATTATATCTTAATCGTAATTACGAAGCCAAAGAAAAAAGAATTATCGAATTTGGACATCTTATGTGGGATGCTCATTTCCGTGTCGGGGAGACTACTGGTTTCTGGTATGGTCGCAATTGCGAACATTTCTATCGCAATTGCGATACCCAGTGCGCAATTGCAAATTTTTCGCAAATGCAACATAATCCAGCCATGTTCTTGTTCGCAATTGCGAAGGCTTTGCAAGGGCTCGCAATTGCGAATCCTAGATCGAAAATGCGACATCTGCAGCTTGTTTTCAGCTGTGTAATTCGGGTTTTTGCTTCAATTTGTGATATTCTTGAACCCTAGGTCTGAGAGTGGGCGATTTTGAGAGAGGAATTTCATCTAAAATTGTTGGGTAAGTTCCCTTGATCAATTTTTAAGTATACTTCATGATTTTATTTGAGTTTTAACATCAAAATGGTGTGAATCAAAGTGAAAAATTGGGAAATTTGTAAAAAAAATTCAAAAATGAATAATGAGGATTTGGAGAGCGATTCGTTATCAGAATTTGATAATTTTGGTATGGTTGAACTCGTATCAGAATGGGTATTCGGGTTTAATGAATTTTATTAGGTTTCGAGGTGCGAGCCCGGGGGTAGACTTTTGGGTTGACTTTTATTTTTTGTTAAAAATTGAAGCTTTATTATCCATAATATTTTCTATGAGTTTTATTTATGGTTTGAAGTTATTTTGGCTAGATTTGAGCCGCCCGGAGGTTGTTTCACTCGAGAAGTTCATTTTACAATAATGTTCTAGCTTCTTTGAGGTAAGTATCTTTTCTAACTTTGTGTGGGAGAAACTACCCCTTTGGATTTGAGTCTTTGGTGCTAATTGTGTCCTGTGAAGTCCGTGTACGCGAGGTGACGAGTACGTGCTCGGGCTTATTTGTGGAAAGTTTACCTTTTAGGGCTCTTTGGTTCTTATGTTCATTAGATATGAAGTTGTTTTGTTATGTTAAGTTCTCATTTACTAGTTTCACCTCTATGTGTCTTTATTGGAATTAATTGCTTCATGTTCCATTCTTATTGCCTATTTGACTCTTGTGTGGCTTAACTGAAGTTGTTGCCTCTCCGATTGTTATGCCATACTTTCCTAATTGCTTATCTTTACTTGAATTTATTATTATCTCTTATGTAATTGTTTATCCTTAATTGAGGACATGATTATCCTTTCTGTTGTTTATCCTTAATTATAATTGTTGTGCCTCTTTCGTGAGTGCTAAATCATTAATGAAGTTAGTTATCCTTTATCATATTTGCCTTATCCTTATTTGGAATTATCGACTCGTTATATCTCCTTGTTGTTGAATTGCTATTGCTAGGTGGTACCGTTATTTTCTGTTGTGTCTTTCCTTGTGAGTTCATTTCTTATGTTTCTTTGAGTTCTGGAATTTCTGAGTTGATTTATTTTCCGTACTCTTGTGTTATTGTCATTGTTGATGTTTTACTTGTTATTGTGATGCATGAGGATTCAGCCGTGAATGTTATTGTGTTGCACGAGGTTTCTACCGTTCTATTTTTACTATTGATATTTGCACATGCAGCGTAACAAGGCAGGCTATATATGTGAGTTGCGCATGTGGCGAGACAAGGTGGGAACATTATTATGCACGCGTAGGGAGACAAGACATGCATTTACTTTATTATTGCGCACGTGGCGAGACAAGGTGGGCTATGTCGGGTATTGATTGTGATGATTTGTGATTGCCTGGGGGCATTGTTATCGTTGTTATTTCTGTTGTGGTGTGCCTATCTTGTGTGAGTTATACTGTGTTCATTTTGTGGTGATCGTTTCTTATGTGTCATTCATTGTTTCTATTCTTATTAGTTGGCCTGAACTATGATAGAACACTGGCACAAGCATACACGTAGTTAATCACTCCTAACGATTCAAGAAAATGGATCCTGATGTTATTGATCATTTATGTACACCCTCATCTATTTTCCTCTACGTGAGAAGGGTTCTATTGGCACGTGCATCATCCATATAGTTATTAGTTGTAATGAAGGCACAAGATGCCAAGTGTTTAGGGTTCACAAATTGGGACCCATGAATTATGAATATTTTGAGGTTCAGTACCTCGTGGAGATTATTGGATAAAACCTGATGTGAAAGTTGTTATTTTCATCTAGCTGCTACCTGCTCTTCTTTTTATTTTGTTCACCAGATTTAGACTGTGTTCAGCTTACTTTACTGTGTTATTACTTGTTGTGTTACGCTGCTAATTGTTGTTTATATTTCTTGTTGAAAGTACCATATTATCGTTGTTATTATGCGTAGCTTTATAGAGATATTGTATTTTGTTAGTTCTACACTTATACTCGCTCAGGTTATTTAGTCCACTAGGTGTCTTAACTTTTCCTCGATACTACTCCACCGAGGTTAGTCTTGATACTTACTGGGTACTGCTGTGATGTACTCATACTACGCTTCTGTATATTTTTGTGCAGATCCAGGTACTTCGGAGTCAGTTGATCGTTAGCTAGCTATACGGATTTTTCTGTGGAGACTCAAGGTAAACTTGTTGTTGCATTCGCATGCTTCTGAGTCACCTTCTGATGTTGTGTTTATATTTTTTGTCCTTATTTCAAAACAGTTGTATTTGTAGACCTCCTAGTAACGCAGTAGAGCTTATGACGTGTACTACCAATTTTGGGGATTGTAAATTGTATGGAGATTTCTATTCCTTATTGTCAGATATTGGTCAAATACAGTTATTATTTCAATGAATTTTAGGCTTACTTAGTCCCTAAGTCTAGGTGCCATCACGGCCTTTAGGCCCCTTTTGGTTTGATCTTTAGAGCCTCGACCTGGTTGATTGAATATGGACATTGATGGATAAAATAGATCAATCTCAATCATGACATTGTTCTGATTGGGCCTATTTCTAGCACATGATAGTCGAAGTAGTAAGAACAAAAATGGGTAGTTTTCTTCGCCAGATAGGCTTCCCATATGGATCCTTCAATCCTATTACTCTGTCTAACAAATTGTTTACACTTATCGATAGTCCTGTACATTGTTATTGATTATATGAAAGTTCCGATTAATTTGAAATATGTTTTCTTCCCTTAACGTGGTAGAACATAAGTCTTTGAATAACAAACTTATCTCTGTAATGGGTTTCCAGATATTTTTAGGCAAACCACAAAATGCAATAGGGATTAAGGTTTCCATGAAGATATGGTAGTCATGGCTTTTCATACGAGTCTACTTTCCTTCAATCAAATCAGCATGTTTTCCCAGGTCTCAGGCATCTTTAGGTTTGCAACCCTCTCACAAATTTTTCGTCTTTGTTCTAAAGTGAATGTTTAGTTGTCCTTGGGCTTGAACACCTTACTATTGTTTGCAGACTGTAAAAATAATTCAGGCCGCCTGCAATATTCTTGTAAGTCCAGTCTAGCCTTCTGGTTATCTTTTGTCTTATTCTTATCATTCATCACTGTGTTGAACAAATTATTAAAATAGTTCTTCTTAATATGCATGACATCAAGATTGTGCCGGAGAAGATTATCCTTCCAGTATGGCAACTCCCAAAATATGCTCTCTTTTGTCCAGTTATGAGTAACACCATATCCAGAAAATCAAGAAGGTGGGGCCTCGATAACTTTAGTGAAGTTCTGAACCCTCTCCCAAATTTTCTCACTGGACAAAATTGGAGGTGGCAAATCATGTTCAACTGTATTCTTTTTTAATGCATTCTTCATCCTTCTGAACTCATGATCAACTGGCAAGAACTGACGATGACAATCAAACCATCACTGCTTTCGGCCATGTCTTAAAGTGAACGCTTTACAATTTTTCATGCAGTAAGGACATGCTAACTTTCTAGCAGTCATCCACCCAGACAACATTCCATATGCAGAAAAATCATTAATGGTCCACATTAAGTTAGCACACTAGTTGAAGTTTTGCTTAGTCGATATATCATATGTCTCAACTCCATCATACTACAATTGTTTAAGCTCGTCAATCAGAGGTTGCAAATATACATCAATAAAACTCTTTGTATGCGGAGACCGAAAATAACACATTTTAAAAAAAATATGGACTAGTCATACACATTTCAGGTGGAAGATTATACGGCGTAATAAAGACTGGGCAACATGAATATGGTGTTGCAGAAGCAGAAAATGGCGTGAAACCATCAGCACACAAACCCAACCGAACATTCCTCGGTTCACTAGCATAATCCGGATACATCCTATCAAAATTTCTTCCAAGCTTCCCCATCTGAAGGATGACACATAACACCGGGTGGCTTTCTATTTTCATAGTGCTATCTCATATGAGGAGCATAACTCATCGATGAATACAACCTCTTTAATCTGGGAATATGAGGTAAATAATGCATCGACTTCACAGCAACATTCTCCCCCCTAGAAACCCTCTTAAAACGAGATTTTTCACAAAATTTATAACTTTTGAAATCCGTATCACCCTTGTAATACAACATGCAACTATCCTCAAAACAATCGATTCTCATAGACGAGAGTCTTAACTTAGAAACCAATCTTTTAGCCTTGTATAAATCTTCAGGTATGTTGAAAGTTGGGTCAACTAGTTCACTCGTAAGGACAAAGAAAGAATCCATTCCCGCTTGAGAAATATTGGTATCTGATTTGATACTTAATAATCTAAACGCAACAGACAACTGAGAATGCATACTTCCTTCACTTAGTGGACGACTAGCTGTCTCTAACTGTTCATAAAAATATTTTTCTCTTCATTAGGAGCTTGTTCAACACTTTTGTGGGGTTCAAACTCGAAGTGCATCCCAAAAGCATCTGCAACCATTTTATGGTATCTAAGATGTTAAACTCTAGTTTCACCAACAACTATGTTATGAAATACACCATCACTACCATCAACCTCTCCATGTTATACATATTAATGCTATATTAACATATGTTATATTCATATGTTGTTGTTGGCAAAACTTTATTAATATAGCACTACATCTTATAAAACTTCCTCTCTCTATATATATATAATAGTGCTATATGTATACATACTAAAGCTATATTCATATGTTGTTGTTGCTAAAGCTTAAACATTAATATAGCACTACATTTTATAGAAGTATACAATTCTATAAGATGTAGTGCTATATTAATACTTAAGTCGTAGCAAAAATATATGTATACATATTAATGCTATATTAACGTATGTTATATTCATATGTTATTGTTTCTAAAATTTAAATATTAATATAACACTACATCTTATAGAACTATATACTTTATTTTTAAATGTGTTATAGCAAGATTTAATCGAATATAATTGAATTTTCAATTGATCTACTGATGAAGTATCCGTGCAAAGTACTAATAAGGTGATCGAGAATAAGACATTCAAGATTATGTGTGTGTGTGTGTGTGTGTGTCAAAATCAATTAAATATTGAATATTACAATTTAGGATGTTAAATCAATTAAATAGTATGTACATATATTTATATATACATACACAAATAGGATATAGTGCCGTATAAAAGTAACTTAAAAAACACATACACGCGCATATATATACATATATATATATATATATATATATATCAATTAAGTATTAAATATTATTTATTTAAAACATATTTATATAAATTGACTAAAATTCATTAAATTAATACTTTAAAAAAATTTAAAATTTAATTTTCGACTAAATTCGGTCGGAAAAATTTAATTAAAACTTATTTCGGTTGGCGGGGAAAGAACAATTTCAAATATACCGACTGATTTCGGTCGGGATATTTGAAATTTTTAATTAAAAATTATTTTGGAAGATATTATGCAAGTTTGACCAGGTCTTGGTCAAAGAATGACCAATTTTCGATCGAAATCGATCAGAGTTTTTATATCTTTATTGTGGGACCACTATTTTCGTTGTCAGAAATATATTCTGTGACTTTTGCGACCAATTTACTTATTTTTCGACCAATTTCGATCGGGTTTTTTCCTACCGATTTCGGTCAGTATTCTGTGGACGGATTTTTTCAGTTTTTCAGTTGTGATAAAGGATACTTTTTTTTGAGATACCCACAAATTCCAACAAGTAGATACTTGCATTAATACTAAATATTGTTCATGATATTACACAACTTGTGCCTCATGATCGACACATAAGTTCCCATAGTTTGCTAGCAATTTACAAGCATCTTCTGGGAAATGTTTAACAAAAGGAGAACAACCTAATTTATCTTAGGATACTTGCTACATAACGAAATGTGGTGGAGTAGCAAAAATCAATTTCTTTCTTATTTTGGACTGATTAGAGGCTTCCTTCTCTAGTATGTGTGCCACAATATTTCTTTGGTGAAAATTATGCCTGATCACCATCTCCTATGTGGTTAATGAATATCTACTTGTCATTATAACCTTATCTTTCGGTACAATGCCATAAATTTTGACCTATAGAATTATCCGGCAATATCTAGTTCTCTTTTTCCTTTTTCTTTTTCTCAACCACCCCCCCCCCCCCCCCCCCCCCCCCCGAACTCCACCCAATATGCTCATTTGGTGATTTGAATCCGCAACCTCAAAATTGAAGGTGTAGGGAGTTTGCCGGCAAATTGAGTAACCTTCTCTTAGGTCTCTCATAAATCTGGAAAAAAAAAAGAGTATTAATTACTAGATAGTAAGAACCCAAAAAATATGTCACGATCCGATTTTGGGGTCGTGATGACACTTGTCATGGAACCAGGCAAGCCTTCCCTTTTTAACTAAGCTAAATTCAATTTTCAGTAAAAATGCGATTTTTTAAACGAATTTATTAATAATACTAAGAGTCTGAAGTTTAAAAATAATATTTGAAAAACAAAAATTTCAAATCTCCAACTCCGGATCCGGTGTCACTCAGTCATGAGCTGCTAGTACTTAATACAACCAAAAAAAAATGACCAACATAGTCAGAAAATAAATACAACAGGTCGAAAAGGAAGAGAAGACGAGGTCACGGTCGCCAGCTGCTACCTCGTCAACTCTGATGAAAACTGCTACTACTCACTGACCAGAGCTGAATCCTGTTGTACCTGGATGTGCACACAAGGTGCAGGGGGTAACGTGAGTACGCCAACTCAGTAGTAATGAAACCAAACTACGGGCTAAGAGGTAGTGATGGACTAAACCTCCGACAATTCGAACAACAGTATATAACTTGGACATGACAGTAGTATATCAAAAAATAAACAAGATGCATCAATTTGTGTCTGTAGCCCTGCATACTAGCATGAATTCATATAGGATCAAGAAGGATGTGTACTCAGTAATCCAACTCTCATAAGGTGGTCCACTCAGTACTAGAATACGACCTTCCGGCCCAGGGAAAGTCCATCCCAGATATTACATAAACACGAGTGACATAGTCACCTAGTATTGAGGAAAAAGGCCGATCTAGCCCCACGGAGAAGATCAATCTCCGGAACATAAGACTTGGACAAGATCCATGTCCAGGGAAAATCCATCCGTCACATAACATCAGCTTCGGACAAGATGCATGTCCAGGGAAGATCCATCTCTCAATATATGTGCGCTCTCTGGAGGTGTAAAGACTCTAGAGGGGCTCCTATTATCCCAAGCGCTATGTCAAGCCAACAAAGGCATGATTCCAGGGTCGCTGTGGTGTGCAGTCCGACCTCATAACTGTCTCAAAACCAGGTTTCAAGACTCACTCAGTCAGTACCTTCCAGCCTCACTCACAATGCTCTAACATATGAAAATCAGCCCAAACCAATGATAATATAGAATAAACTAGCAACTTACGAGACTGAGGCATGAAACATGTACTATAACAGGACTTAGTATATGAAAACAATAATCATAAATAGAGACAGCAATAATCGACCGTTCCGGTCTGAACATATCGGCATGTAGCCTTAACATTTATACTTAGCATGATTTATATTGCGTTCAAGGTAAATGCTACCTTCACAGTACAAATATCAACCTGAGGTAACCATTAGACAGTGCCATGGGATGAGCCAGGCTACAAAAATTTGGTGTACGCCCGCATGCCCGTCACTTGGCAAGTGCATCACCTTAATTAACATCAATATCAAATAGTTTGGGGTTTCGAACCCTCAGTTCCAAGTTTGGAAACGTTACTTACCTCAAAACCGGCTAATATACTACTCCGCAGTGCCTTTGCCTCTAAATTCGGCCTCCGAATGCTCCAAATCTACCAACAATCAAATGTATATCATTATAATACGCTAAGGAACTAATCCCAATCGAAATGTATCAAAAATACTCAAAAATCTCGAAATTGGTCAAACTCAATCCCCGGGCCCACGTTTCGGAACTCAATACAATTTACACCACAAGAAATCTCGTCCTCCCACGAGCCTATACATACCAAGAACACTGAAATCGGAGTCCAAATGACCCCTCAAATCCCCATTTTAAAGCCTCTTAATCTCAAGCCCTAATTACCTAATTTGCACTGATTTTTTCCTAATTTTCTACCATAAATCCGACCTTTAATCACATATAAACGAGTTTAGAGTCCAAAAACCTTACCTCAATGAAGAACTATCGAATGCCCTCTTCAAAACCCTTCCAAAAGCTTCAAACCTGGATGAAATATTGAGAAAGATGGCTAAAATTCGCGAAGGCACACTTTTATACTTTCTGCCCAGTGGTTCCACACCTGCGACCACTTACTCGCACCTGCGGATCCCAGGTGCGCACCTGCGGAAAAACCCAAGGACCTCAACTTCCGCACCTACAATCGACCTCCCGCACCTGCGGCCTCGCAGGTGCGACAATTACCTCGCATCTGCGGACTCTTCTCACTCAGCCAAACTTTCGCACCTGCGGTGCCATGTCCGCTCCTGCGGAACCGCACCTGCATAACTGCACCTGCAGCTCCCCTTCCGCAGGTGCGAAAACATCAGTAACAGCAATATCAATATCATTCCAAACTCCTCGTTAACCACTCAAAACCATCCTGAGCTCCTCGGGACCCCAACCAAACATACCAACGCATCATATATGATCATTCAAACTTAGTCGAGCCTTTGAAACATCAAACACAACATCAAAACCCCAAAAACACATCGAATTCAAGCCTATGAACTTTGAATTTTCTAAATTCCACCAACGATGACGAAACTACCCAAAACAACTCCGATTGACCTGAAATTTTGCAAACATATCCAAAATGACATTACAAACATGTTCCAACTGTCGGAATTCCATTCCGACCCCGATAGCCTATTTTCCACTGCTAACCGAAAATCGTCAAAAACTAACTTTCGCCAATTCAAGCATAATTCTACACCGGACATCACAAAAATATTCCGAACACACTCCTAAGTCCCAAATCACCTAACGGAGCGACTGAGCCATCAAATCCGCATTCTGAGGTCGTTTACCAATAAGTCAACTCTCAGTTGGCTTTTCCAACTCTAAGGCTATTTTTAAATATTAAGTTGCTGAATTCTCATTTAACCATTCCGATTTCAAGCCTATCGACTCAAGCACATCAATAATACTAATCCATGAGAAGTCAATAACAGCAATAAAAATACAAATTCTACGTAACGACAGACCGGGTCGTTGCAAAATATTACCTTCTAGTTTTAAAAATTATGACAGGATTACTACTAGTAATTTGTCCTAATTGTTTGACGTCGTCAGTACTTTTTGTCGTCAATTCTAGCACTAACTAACTATATATCCTCTAGATTTGGAAAGTTAATGGCCTTTGCTTTCACAATATGTTAAGTATATTTTAGCAAATTTGAAATAATATCAATCTAGCTTGGACCCTCCACGTTAATTTCATTCATTTTTTTATTAAGAAAATAACAAAAAACGGAACTAGCCTGACCCTTGAACTGTTGAAAATATGTAGCTTCTCTTGTCCGTATATCTTGAGGGCTGTATTAAAAATGCCGACCAAAAAAACTAGTGAAAGTGGCCAGTATGAATAACAGTGTCTTAATCGCCAAATTAAATTAATATTTTCTTTCCTCGTCTTTAAGATATACGTTATCAAAAAGACACTAGACACTCGGCAAAATTGAAGAACTCTTGTGATACGTAATACACTATATATAATTTTGTAGTTATGGTCCTCATCAAGCTGTGATGATAATAATCATTTCTATACTTTTTCACGTGAAAGGAAAGCATTAATCAAAATCATTTAACCCAAAAAAAAAAAATAACAATCACTTAGCATTTAGCAATGACCTTAATCAATCATTTTAAACTAATTGCATTATGTATACCCTACTTATAACCAAGGAATTTGGATGTTTTAGTTGTAATCATTAGTAGCTTTTTGATAGTAATCGTGAATTCGTGATCAATAACCATCACTTCTCGACTTGCTGATAAGTGTGAACTTCAAACCTAATTTCTTAAATAAGAAAAAAAATTCCTACTAATACGGAGGTAGAACTGGTTCAATAGGTTTAATTAAACCTATTGCTCTTTGCTGATCGATCTATAAATATAAATGCAGGCTATTTTTGGCTAAACGTATATTTATAGAACAGACGACTCATTCTGAACTCAATAACTATAAATTGTTGTTTGCCTTTGCCTTCTTGTGCATACCATTCCTTACCACTAATACTTCATTCTCCAGGGAAAGTTAAAAGTGAGTTTTTTTTGTTCTCAACATATCATGCTTTATTATCAAATTAATGACACTTATCATGATTATATGCAGGAACTCATTTGTTGTGGTAACAACGAACAGAAAAGCGCCGAGTCGTTATAAACAACAAAACTAGGTATGGAAAAAACATTTTTGCAAATTAAGTCACAAATTCTGTTGCACCTAGCTCTCAAGGGATTGGCTAGAAATATTATCATGAGATCATATTTCGTTTTAGCAATAATGCTGTTAAATCATCTCATACTGAGAATAGAGGTGGCCCTTCACAGAAATCAAGCATGCCCCTTACGCAAAAGATGGGAAGGATAAGTGCACTGACCATAAAATTGTGACATCCACGTCACTGTATGGTACCCTCTTTTATTGTTTTGTTCTTTTTAGAGGTTAATTATACACACTAGCAGTGTATAAGAAATTTATATTTTATCAAATTACCTCTCCATCGGTAGGATTGTCACGACCCAAAATTTTCATTTTCGGGACTGTGATGGTGCCTAATATTTCACTTGCTAGGCAAGCCAACATTAGAGAAACGTTAAGTCAATTTTAGTCAATTTCAATAACAAAATCAATTAAGCCAAATACAAGCTAAAACTTAAATGCGGAATGACATAAATACCCATAATATCTACTACAATTCGGGTCTGGAGTCACAACTCATGAGCCGCTAAGATTTTCTACAAACAGAGTCTGAAAGAAATACAATTGTTCTGAACGAAAAGAAACAGTAAAACAGGAAAAAATAGAAGGGGACTCCAAGGTTTGCGGACGCCAGCAAATCTACCTCGAGTCTCCGATAAACAAGTCCAAGTTGCTACGCCTCACGGACAACTAGGGTCGTCGATACCAAAATCTGCACAAAAAGTAGTATGAGTACAACCGACCCCATGTACTCGTAAGTGTCGAGCCTAACCTCGACGAAGTAGCGACGAGGCTATGACAAGACACTCACATAATAAACTTGTGCAGATAACAATATATGTATAAGATACCAACAGATAACAGCTAATCATGTACTATTGGAAAGGGGACATGCTAAAGGGGATACAAGATATGAGAGATACATCGGAAATGAACTTGTGCAGATAACATTATATATATATATATAAGATAATAACAGATAACAGCTAATCATGTACTATTGGAAGGGGGACATGCTAAAGGGGATACAAGATATAAGAGATACAGCGGAAATGATAACCAGAACAATCAATATGCCTTTAACTGGTAAGAACAATTAAGCACAATGAAGAAAATTGCACGGCATCACCCTTCATGCTTTTACTCTCAACCGCACAATGAAACAATGATATTGCACGACATCGCCCTTCGTGTTTTTACTCTCACTCTCGATATAAATCAATAAATACGGCACGGCATCACCCTTCGTGCATTAACTCTCATAACATGGAACGGCATCACCTTTCGTGCATTAACACTCACAATATGGCACGGCATCACCCTTGGTGCATTAACGCTCTCCGTTACCACATAACAATGAACAAGTAATAACATGGAGATAGGAACAACAAGAACAAGTCTTTATTCAACAATGGGTCCACAATAAATCTCAACTTTGGACTCAATTATCACGAAAGCCCATAAACACGGTAGGAAAGATCAATTTTACAAATAACTAGTCTAAGCATGGATAACATGATCAAAGAAAGTAATAATTACAAGGAACAAGTCCCACGCACATGCTATAACCCGACAACAACGCATAAATACTCGTCACCTCACATATATGTTGTACCCAACATCTAAACATGTAGCAAATAGACAAACAAATCATAACCTCTCAAGTCAAGGTTAACCACGACACTTACCTCGCTCCAAAGGTCAACTCAAAGCTCAACCACAACTTTGCCTTTCAAACAAGCATCCAAACCAAAAGAATCTAGCAAATGACCAATCAAACGATTCAAATTAAGCCTTAGGAACTACCCACGATTACAAAGGATTCAAGTTAGGTCATTATTGAAAAAATCAACAAAAGTAAACCTCTGGTCCCACTTGATCCAAACCTAAAATTCGGACCAAAACACGAGTTACACATTCACCCCCGAGCTCGATTATGTAAATTTGTTTTGAAATCCGGGGCCTCAATTTGAGGTCTAAATTCTCATTTTACAAATATCCCTAATTCTACCCAATTCACCATCAAAACACAAGATTTTAGGTTGAAATCTTAGGAAATGTAGTGAGAGATTGAAAGAAAATGGATAAGAATGACCTACCAATGACTTGAGAAAGAAGAGTTCTTTGAAAAATCGCCTCTAGGGTTTTCTTGGTTTGAAAATTTGAAGAATGAACAAAAATCCCATCTAACTCCCATTTTGATAAGTTGCGGATGTTGCATTTGCGACCTGAGGTTCGCAAATGCAAAGTCCTTCCATCTCTGCTTTCATCGCATTTGCGATGACTTGTTCGCAAATGCGGACATTGATCATCCGCATTTGCGACCAGATTGATCGTAAATGCGACCAAGACTGCCCCAGACCCATTCGCAAATGCAGACTCTAACCTACCCGCAATTGCGACCTTTTGATCACAAATGCGATCTCATGCTGCCTCAGGTACTCTTCGCAAATGAGAAGAATTTGCTCGCAAATGCGAGCCTGTCAAGATTGGGAAATGTTCGTAATTGCGAACACTGACCTCACAATTGCGAAATCAGACACCAGTTACTAGAAATTGTAGAACCAGCTGAGTTTTCTAAGTCCAAACCATTATTTAGCCTATACGAAACTCAATCGAGTCCTCGGGGCTCTAAACCAAATATGTACACAAATCTAAAAATATCATACGAACTTGCTCGTGTGATCAAATCGCCAAAATAATACCTAAAACTATGAATTTAGCATCAAATCAGAGAAAATTTTCAAGAAAACTCATGAACTTCTAATTTCACAACCGGAAGTTCAAATCAAGTCAAACCAACTCCGTTTCTCATTAAATTTGACAGACAAGTCATAAATATAGTAATGGACTTATACCGGATTCCGGAACCAAAATACGTACCAGATATCAATAGAGTAAAAAATTGGTCAAACATTCAAAGTCATTAAGCTTTTAAACTTTCAAATTTCAACAAAGTGCGATAATTTGGGCTAGGAACTTCTGAATTCGATTTCGGGCATACGCCCAAGTCCCAAATCACGATACGGACCCATCGGGACCGTCAAATCATGAATCCGGATCTGTTTGCTCAAAATGTTGACCGAAGTCAACTCAAATAGAATTTAAGGCAAAAATTTCATATTTTTCTCAGTTTTTAACATAACTCCTTTTCGGAAAAACACCCGACTGGCACACAAATCGAGAAAAACTAAAATAAGGTATTTAAGGCTTCAAAGCGCAGAATTAGGTTCTAACACATAAAATGACCTATCGGGTCATCACAATGATATAACAGGTCACCTGATTTTTTTTTAAGATTACAAAATCACCTTTTTATGAAAGGTTAGCTTGTAGATATCTTAGTCTGGCTTCATAGTGTCAAAATTCTTAATAGTACATATAAGTTAAACTTTTTTCATAAAATTACTTCTTTCGTGAAAGAAGGCCCCGGTGTATTTGTTGTTTCTTTGACTGGCCTCGATCTCCAGTGATACATACAGTAGTAACTACAGCGCAAAAAAAAAAAATAAGAAAAAAAATTTCATATCAGAAAGTGGAATCTAGCAAAACGGCACATATACATATATTTTGATGTATATGTGTATGCTTCTAGTGATGGATACAATAGTAACTCCGCTTTTAAATTCTAATCTATTTTCATATTGTTTCTTAGTGGACTCCTGTAATATGTCCAACGTAACCATGTTTGGTCTCACAGTATAAGTAGTACATTAAATTATGTTGATGCTACTAACTGCTAAGTTCACTATTAAAGAAACTCAGATGCGTGGAAAATAAAAATGACTTTAGTACCATGTAGAAAACGACGTGCATTATTTAATTATCACTTGATGAATCCTCTTTTTATGAAGAAAATATTTAGTTTAACGTTTTTTGAATCCTCTTGTTAGATTTTCTGACTCCGCGACGTGGAGAGCAAGGGGGGGAGGAGAAAAGAAATAATTGGAGACTCAAAATTACATTGATGCATCACCTAAAATGAAGAAGATGAGTTGAATTTGCCTGGAAATCAAATACAAAGGAGCGATAGATTTTCTTGGTTGTTCTATTTTGAGAAATAAGAATTCCGGATTAAAATGAGCAGCTGGTTAAATAATTTTTACTCTGCTAACAGCTTTGGAAGTTGTTGGCCAAGTAAAGTTTGTTTTGATGATTGACAAAGGAATTTAAGCATGAACCAGGTCCATCCACAGTGTACACAGACACAGGTAGATTCGAGCATAACGGACGCACGCGAAAGAGATAAACTTAAGTTGTTATATCTGATATTCTTGATCGAAAAAGTTGCATAAATGATAAGGAGAATGACTCATAACTCAAAGAGAACTTTATCCAAGATAAGGGGGAGTTAGAAGTTGAAGATAACTAGAACTCTTCTACCAAGGAAGAGCATATCATTGGAACTCTAGTTATTTCCTATTCTACTAACTCTATAAATTACAGGATGTTCTCACTTTATAGGCAAGCACAAAACCTGAAGTTAAACGTGAGTTGAGAGCAAAATAGCAAGACATTTTGCAAACAATTCTTGTATGATTTAAGTGCGAACCTGAAGCTACATGAACCAAATAGAAGAACCAGTTTCAAGTGTCTGTCTTTTATTCTAGTTTCATTCTAGTAGGTGGTTTTCAATTTGTACCTTTCAGTTTTATCTAGAAGCAATTGTATTAGGTACTCTAAGTGCTCAAGTTAGAGTTAACTTGAAGTTGTCACAACAGTTAGAGGTTGGTTGCCACAACGGGATTAGAGGTAATCCTTGGGTTTACAAAGAGTTTTTGTAAATGTTGTTTAGGCTCAGTGATCTAGTGAAGTGTTGGGGAAAATTATACTGAGTAATAGGTCGTAGTTTTTTTACCCTTGAGTCGGGTGTTTTCCACGTAAAAATACTAGTGTTCTTTAACTTTCGCATTTATTATTTTCGCAATAGTAGTTTAAGGAACACATAAAAGAACCAGGTCCTTCTATAATCTGTGCACGCAAAAAATTGGACACCACACAAATCATCACCTCCCCTCTTGTGTGGCATTGAAGTATAAAATATCAATTAGTATCAGAACGAGTTCTCCTTGAAGAGACTTACACCTTAGGAGAAGATCAACATGAGTGCACCACCTGAAAACTAGGAAGGGCAATCCACTGCTACCTAGGCCGCCACACTATAATGGCCAGTACTACTCTTGGTGGAAAAACAGGATGCGAGATCATATTACAGGAGAAGATTATGAGCTATGAGACATTATCACCGATGGTCCATTGGCTACCTTGAAGATAAATACTGAAGGAGTAGATGTGCTAAAGACAAGAGCTGATTGTACTGTTGAGGACTTGAGGAAGTGGAAGAAGAATGCTAAAGTCAAGAAACGGCTTGTTTGTGAACTTAGTCCAGATGAGTACAGTAGAATCCAAGGATGTACCACTGCTAAGCAAATATTGGACACACTGTAGGGGGCTCATGAAGGAACACCTCAGGTGAAGAGATCCAAAGGAATTTTACTGTACTCTAAATATGAGAGTTTTGCTATGAAGGAAGGAGAAACCATTCAAGAAATGTACACAAGGTTAACTACACTGATAAATGAGCTGAAATCTCTTGGAAGGATTATTCCTGATGAAGAAAGGCTAGAAATGATATTGACCAGAGTTTTGCCTATCACTTGGGAGAGTAAAATCACTGCCATCCAAGAGTCAAATATTGCCACCCTCCCACTGTATGAATTAATTAGAAATCTTACTGCCTATGAACTTAGGAGACAAACTCTAAAGATGGATGTACCCAAGAAGGAAAGGAGTTTGGCTCTCCGAATTACTAAAGGTTCTGATTTAGAAGATGATGAAATGGCCATGATCACCAAAAACTTCAAGAAGTACCTAAGGATAGGAAAGGGTTCTTCAAGAAATGGAAGCTACAACAAATCAAAAGCTCCCGAGAAACAAACCAATGATGGTTGCTACAAGTGTGGAAAAACTAATCACCACATCAAGAATTGTCCCCTATGGGAAATTGAGTGGAAGAAGGAAAAAGCTTAACGAAGGAATAGGTTCAACCCAAGAAATACAACAGCAAAGGATTAACAAAGGTTATGGTCGCTGCTCTGGGAGATAGCTCTGATGATGATGATGATGATGATGAACGAGCACTTATGGCTATTGGAGAATCTGATGTAGAAGCTGAGGTAAGTGTTTCTCATCTCAAAGACAATATTAAATTTTTGTCTAAGGAAAGGTTATCTGAGTTGCTCCTAGAGTTAATTGATGAATTTGAGGATGTAAATAATAAAAAGGAACATCTGTCAAAAGAATGTGTAGTTTTAAAAGTCAAGTGCAAAAACCTGGAACTTAGGGCTAGTGAAACTGAAACTGAAAATGCCGTGTTGAAGAACCATGTTCATGAACTTAACAATATTGTCCTATAACTTAGATCTGAAAATTTAAAATTGAAACTAAGAACAGGTAAAAGGATAGTTGATCACACACAACCCTTTAGAAGAAAATATAGGAAAAATGAAAGATGAGTTGTACAAAAGAGATGAACAAATAAGAAGCCTAAAAGAAGATCTAAGCAAGGTCAAGCATGAGCTAGATAGAATTTATAAATGGAACAGGTTCTCCGATGCACTTTCATGGCTACAGGAACATTATAGTAGTAACAGAAGAGGACTAGGATTTGGGAACTCTGGACCTAAGTGGAATCCCAAAAGCAAGTACATCACACTTCGTGAGAACAAGACCTTCACACATTGTGGTAAAACAGGTCATTATAAAAGTGAATGCACTGCAAAAGAAAAGGCAAGCCAAAAGAACAAAGAATTTGTTCAAGGAAAGAATAGGCTACCAAGTTGGGCTAAAAAGAATTTGATTCATCCTTTTGCCTATAGAAAGAGACTCAAACTAGTTTGGGTTCCTAACACTAACCACTGATTTTCTTTTACAGGTCCAAGTGAAGGAGAGCAGCCAAATATGGTACATGGATAGTGGCTGCTCAAAGCATATGACAGGAAGCAAGAACCATTTCCTTTCACTTGAGGATCGTAAAGAAGGTAATGTCTCCTTCAGAAATGAGAAGAATGGTGAGATTATTAGGGTTGGCAAGGTAGGTAAGACTGATTCTCACTCTATTGAGAATGTCTACTTGATTTATAGACTGAAGTATAGTCTAATAAGTGTATCACAATTGTGTGATAGAGGTAACATGGTTGCATTCACCTCTACAAAATACTTTGTGATTAATCTTATCACTGACAAGATAGTTTTGCAAGGAAAAAGAGTGAACAACATACACATTGTGGATTTGTCCACACTCTCAGATAATGAACTCACTTGTTTAAGTGTGTTGGATAATGATCCTCTCCTTTGGCACACAAGACTTGGACATGCAAGTCTAAGTCAACTCAATAAACTAGTCTCCAAGGACTTAGTGATAGGACTGTCTAACATTAAGTTCAAGGAAGATAAAGTTTGTGAGGCTTGTGTAAGGAGGAAGCACATAAGATCCTCTTTCAAAATCAAGAAAATTTTAAGCACCACCAGAACGAT
Source organism: Nicotiana knightiana (assembly GCA_005239525.1). NCBI lineage: Eukaryota > Viridiplantae > Streptophyta > Magnoliopsida > Solanales > Solanaceae > Nicotiana > Nicotiana knightiana. The sequence goes on along the minus strand of ML400109.1, from coordinate 107,907 downwards.
GGAACTGATCCATATGGATTTTTGTAGACCAATGAGAACATTGAGTAGAGGTGATAAGAGATATGTTATGATGCTTGTTGATGATTACTCTAGGTTTACTTGGACACTGTTTATAACATCTAAAGAGGAAGCATTTGACATGTTCACTTTTAGAAAAACTTAGAAATAACTAGGTAATCAACTTGCATCAATTAGGTCTGATCATGGTACTGAATTTGAAAAAACTAAATTTGCTGAATTTTGTGATGAGCATGGAATAGAACATAATTTTTCTGCTCCTAGGACTCCAAAACAAAATGGAGTAGCTGAAAGAAAGAATAGGACATTGGAAGAAATGGCTAGGACTATGCTTCTTTCTAGTAAACTTCCCTATAATTTCTGGGCAGAAGTTGTGAACACTGCATGTTACATCATAAGTATATGCATGACTAGACCTCTTGTTGAGAAGACTCCTTATGAGTTACTTAAAGGAAGAAAGACAAATATATCCCATCTTAGGGGATTTGGATGAAAGTGCTTTGTGCACAATAATGGTAAAGACTCCCTAGGTAAGTTTGATCCCAGAAGTGATGAGGGATTATTCTTGGGATATTCTTCACATAGTAAAGCTTATAAGATTTATAATAAAAGAACTATGTGTGTAGAAGAAAGTGTACATGTGGTTTTTGATGAAACTAACATTCTTTCTGAGAGGCAGGAGCATGAAGATGAAGCAATTGTGCTGGTAAGAAACTCAAATGAAACCACAGCCCAGATTGAAGTTGCACTAGAGGAAGGAACAGGTGATGGAACAAGTTCTTCCATCCAGGGCAACCTGACAAGGGAACTGAACAAAGAGGAACTGATGCTCAAACCTTGAGGGAACATGTCCATGAACTTGTTCCTCAGCAACAAAATATTGAAGGAACATATAGGGGAAACCAACTGGTTTTGAAACCTTACAAGTATCAAAGTTCTCATCCCATTGAGAACATAATTACTGATCCAACCTCTAGAATCAAAACCAGATCTTCTTTGAAGAATCTTTGTGCTTTTGATGCCTTTTTATCTCTTGTTGAACCTAAAAATGTTGCTAAGGCTTTGTAGGATGCAGACTGGGTGAATGCAATGCAAGATAAACTCAACCAATTTAAAAGAAGTCAAGTTTGGCATCTGGTACCAAGATCCAAGGACAGATCAATAATTGGCACAAAATGGGTATTCAGAGACAAACTTGATGAAGATGGAACGGTTACAAGGAACAAGGAAAGATTGGTGGTTCAAGGATATAGTCAAGATGAGGGCATAGACTATGATGAGACATTTTCTTCTGTTGCAAGATTAGAAGAAATTAGACTCGTCATAGCCTTTGCTGTTGACATGGATCCACTCTCCATTAGATGGCTTTCAAGAGTGACCTCCTCAATGTCTCTCTAAAGGAAGAAGTGTCTGTCCAACAACCTCCGGGCTTTGAAAGCAAGGAATGTCCTGATCATGTGTACAAGCTTGATAAGGAACTTTATGGACTCCAGCAGGCTCCAAGAGCATCGTATGAAAGATTATTAAAATTCCTGCTTGAGCATGGCTACAAGAGAGATAAAATTGAGAATACTTTATTCTTGAAAGAAAAAGGTAAAGATCTCTTGGTACTTCATATATATGTTGATAATATAATATTTGGAGCAATTACTGATAAGTTAAGTAAAGAATTTACTAAACTAATGGGAATGAATTTGAAATGAGTATGATGGGTGAGCTTAATTTCTTTTTTCGCTTACAAGTTAAACGAAATTCAAATGGAACTATGATTCATCAGCAAAAGTATGTAAAAGAGTTGCTTAGAATGTTCAAAATGGAAGATTCCAAAGAAATTGACACTCCTATTGCAACATTCACAAAATTAGATGTAGATGAACCTAGTTCATCTGTTGATCAGAAGTTGTATAGGGGAATGATCGGCTCTTTGTTGTATCTCACTGCTAGCAGACCTAACATTATTTTCAGTGTATGCCTTTGTGCTAGATTTCATGCAAATCCAAAGGAGTCTCACTTGAATGTTGTCAAGAGAATCTTGAGATACCTAATAGGCACCACTGACCTTTGTCTCTGGTATCCAAAAGGTAGTAATTTCAACCTAGTGGGATATGCTAATGTTGATTATGCATGTATTCTTGTGGATAGAAAAAGAACCTCAGGCATTGATAAGTAGGGATTTTGACCGCTTATTTTCTCTTTTTTACTTGCATTTTAGCTCAAAAATGCTTAAAGGTATTCCCGAGAACTAGTGAAATGAGCTTTCTTGTAGGAATATTGGGAAATGAGCCAAAGAAGTGAAAATCAACTCAAAAAGGAGTCAAAATTGGACAAGGACTAAAACAAGGCAGAAATGCTTACAGTGCGGACCGCACAATACTGTGTGCGGACGCAAACAATAAAGAAGCCCTGTTAGATTTTCTTCAGAGAATGCGGACCGCACAACTACGGTATGGCCGTAGAAGAGAGATTCAGAGAATTAGAATTTTGGGCAAGCTGAAGATATGTAGACCACACCATTATTGTGCGGCCGCAGGATGCCAAGTGCGGCCGCACTCAAAATTGTGCGGCCCACAAACGTTCCTGCGGCCGCACTCACAATTGTGCGGCCCACAAACGATCAGAATCAAAGAGCCTTGATTGAAGATGTGCGGACCGCAACACTTTTATGCGATCACAAAAGAAGGTCCACTCCCAGCCCAATCTCAAGTGTGCGTCCGCACTCAAAAATGTGCGGTCCGCACAAATAGATGAAGTGCGGCCGCATCCTACTTTTATGCGACTGTAGAATGCCCAGTTGACCAGTCAAGATCAGAGTGCAGACCGCACCAGAATTATGCGATCGCACAACCTCCGTAGGGGTATTTTTGTCAGATATTTTCAGCTTAGTATAAATAGGACTTCTTGTCATTTTTAGGTGAAGTTACATCAGTGTAGAGCACCTGAGTTGTTTGTCTTTATTGTTTTAAGTAATATTATATTAGATTAGCTTCTAAACATTAGATTTTCTTTTCATAATTAATTATTATGCATTTTATCTTAATTTCTTCNGATATTTTCAGCTTATTATAAATAGAACTTTTTGTTATTTTTAGGTCAAGTTTTGTTTTGGGAGAGCACCTGAGCCGTTTTCTTTACTGTTTTGAGTAATTTTGTACTAGATTAGCTTCCAAACATTATATTTATTCTATAATTAATTATTATGCATTTTATCTTAATTTCTTCTTTTATTTCTTCATTTTCTATGAGTAACTAAACCCTTAGCTAGGGTTGTGACCCAACCCTAGTATGGGTACTTAATGGGTTATTGATTTAGGGCTTGTTTAAGATTGGGTATATGTTATTTAGCCTTGTTCTTTCTTAAATTCTAGATTTAATGGTTGAAAACATTGGTTCATGCCTATTTGACCTAGTCTCTACTTGAGAAAGAGAGATCAAGTCTTGGAAAACTTGGCTAACTAGGAATTGGGGTGAACTCAAGAAATTAATAGCCCCAATTAAAGGGTTGAACCTAGATATACTAAGACCCGACTAGAGCATTTATCACTTGCTTTGAGAAATACTCATTTGGACTTGAGAAAGCCAAATCGGGCAAAATAACTCAAACTACCGAGAGGTATAGAGTGAGTAATTAAGTGTAATTGCTATATTGCATCCCGATCAACCACACGTGTCCTAAAGCTCTAAATCCATTAGGTAACCAACTAGGCGGAAGTCGCAACCCTAGATCTTTTATCATTTGAAAAACAACCAAAACCAAAAATATTGTCTCCTAGTTTTACAATTGCAATCAATAGCTTAAAGTAGAAGTAGAAACAACAATCAAGAATGTGGAAATGTAATTTAGGGCATATCCTACATTCACACTAGGTGTATACCTAATCCAAATTCTAACTCCCTGAGTATTCGACCTCGACTTGTGTTGGATTTTTATTATTGCTTCAACCACCTCACTTCCTGTATTTGTGGTGTGAGTTTGGGCGAGATCAGGTGTGGCACACTTTCTTGACTCATGTATTTTGTCTTGGGCTACCAAAAAGCAAAATTTTGTGGCCCTATCTACTGCTGAAGCTGAGTATGTTGTTGTTGGCTCATGTTGTGCTAAATTATTGTGGATAAAATAGTAATTAATGAATTTTGGAATTGATGTAGGTTGTATCCCCATATTCTGTGATAACACTAGTGCAATTAGTATGACCAAGAACCCAGTTCATTACAGGAGAACTAAGCACATAGATGTTAAGCATAATTTTTTGAGGGACAACTGTGAGAAAGGTTTGATCACTGTGGAATTTTGTGTTACTGACAAACAAATAGCTGACATCTTCACAAAAGATCTAAGTAGAGATCACTTTTAAAGGAACATGTTAGAATTAGGGATGATTAATATCACCTAAAAGAACCAGTTCTAACTCAAAAATTGGTTAGAAAATTATGAATTTTTGTACATAATTAGATTAGATTTTTCTCAGTCTCATAATTTTTTCAGTATACTCTTGTGCCATGTGCTAAAATGTCTCATTAATATCTTACGATATTATCTCTATTTTCTTGGAAGACTCAGACTTACACAAGAGATTTCTCAGTGAAGAACCTAGTTCATCAAGATTACTTGGTACGTATTCTCCACTCTACATATTTTGGAATAATTATATTGGGATCATGATTAAGAGAAGAGCCCCATTTAATCCCAAACTCTTTTGAACTTATCCATTAGTTTCATTCAAAAAAGTCTAAAACCGCATTAAGTGCCTAGATTCTAGGGACAATCTTCAACATCTTTTCAAACTGACTTCCAGTTTGATTAGACTTCTGAAAAGGTTGTCGTTACCCAATTAAACACCTCCCCTTTAAATTGATTAGGTTTTACTTGTTTCTTTAAATCTTAAATTTCAAGCCGTCAAAATTCTCTCTATCTTCTCTCATCTTCCTAACACACACTAACTCATCATCTCTCATATCCAAACACATAAATGACAAATCCTTCTGAGAATCCTTCATCACCACCCAAAGAGATCACACCCGCACCATCTATCACACTTTCAACCACGCCAACCTCTAAGAAAAGTAAAGTTAATATACTTGCTCGCAAGGTTGTTGCTGAAGGAGAACAAATCAAGAAAATTAATGAAAAATTAAAAGCAAGTCAAGAGGAAGAACCCCAGAAATCTGATGAATCTTTCAAATCTGCTACTGAGGGGGAAGAAATTGTTTCTTCTAAAACAGAGCAGGTAACTTCCGGCCCAAATATTACCACTGAAATCATTTCTAAGGTTGTTGCAAATTTGGAGAATAAGTTCATTCTGGTAGGAACTGTGGTTGGGGTTGAGACTACTGAGTCTGGGAGAATATGTGGTAAAGATAAAAAGAGAAAAAAAAAGAAGAGTGGGGGTGTTCAAGGTGTTGTGAGGGGTATGGGAAAAGAAGTGGCTGAAGGTTTACCCACTCCTGCTAGTCTAACTAAAGAAACATGAGCAATGGTAGTTTGGAGTGAGAAATCTGCTAGAGAAGAAGTAAGTTTAAACAAAAAATGGGAAAGTGGATCTGGAGAAGCTGCTGAGGGGTTGGTTCGATTAGGGAAGGAAGTCCAAGAACATGTTCCTTCTTAACAGGAAACCCTCGCAGACCTGTTGAAAAGGGTGACTGACAGTTACAATCCCAAAAAGAAAGGAAGTTCAGGAGTTAAAATCCCTGGGACTGCTAAGGAAAACAAGAAGAGAAAGGTTGTCTCTTCTATCCCTGTAGATACTCCTCCTATAAGAGAAATAGCTACAAGGATCCAGAAGAAGCAGAGTCGGGTTGAACTGGAAAAGGCCTTAGAAGATAGCAAGACAAAAGTTGTTGCTAAGGGAAAAAAGAAGGTGGTTGAGCCTGTTGAGGCTGTTGGAACTGATGAGATGGACCTAGTCTTTCGGGATGAAGAGGAGGCGGAAGAAATTGAGGTTATGACTCCAAAGTCAAAGAAAGCCAGGACTTACACAAAGAAGTCTGTTTAAAAAAAAACTGTGGAGCCATCTACTTTGGCTAAAAGAACCAGGTATGCATTGAAATCAAGAAAAGTGAAAATAGTAGAGGAAGTAGAATGGAGTGGAGAAGAAGAAGAAGAAGAAGAAGAATCTGATGCTGAGAAGGACAAGATGGTTAAGTTTGGGAAGAGAACCATAAGGTAGACTCATCGGGGACTTGGATGAGGAAGGTATGTTAATGCTGCTGGAGAAGTTACAATTGCAAGGTTAGAAGCACATGGTTCTTCAGATGGATAGAAAGCCAGCAAGAACTGAGATTGTGGAGTTCATGGCAAACTGTAAGATCAAAGATGGTAGGGTCACCCGTGTGGTAAAGTGGGTGACAGTGAGTTTTGATAATAAAAAGCTGGGAGAGATCTTAGGTGTACCCGCTGAAGGGTACAATGATTATAAGAAACTCAAATGGCCAAGTATAGAGAATCTTCCTACCTGCCTTTTCCATTACTAGAAAATTTGATGACAATGAAGAAGAGCTTGTGCCCAAGGATACATACAAAAGTGAGATGAAGCCACCCCATAAAGTGTTATTCGAATTTGTTAACAAAGTTGTGCTGCCCAGGCAGGAAAGGAGGAACATTGGCACATTTATGGACTTGGAACTTATGGAATGTCAGGACAGTAGGAGGCAAATCAATTGGCTTGGATTTATTATTCAGCTTCTTGATAGGATTCTGACTGGCACCAAAACTCATGCCATACCCTACGGTATTATTTCTCAAGGTTGTACTTGCACACTACAAGGTACCCATCAAGAAATGGGAAGTTGGTACAAGCAACAATCACTTTGGGGCAAACACCCTGATTGCTTGTGACTATGAAGCTCACACCACTCCCCATGAACCTAGTTCATCCAAAACAGCACATGTGAACAGCAAAGTGCGAGCCTTGGTTTAAGAGAGTGGTGCTAAGGATGCTGAAATTGAAAGGCTGTAGAAGAGGTTGGCATAAGTAGAGATTAAGAATGATGGCATTCTTCAGGATATGCTGAAACTGATTCAAGCCACGTGACAAGAACCTGGTTCTTCCTAGCCTAGTTAGACCAACAGTGACCCGGATGGGATTTTTTTGTTTCTTTTGCTCAAATCTAGTGTTTTTATTTCTCTTTATGCTTTGTGGATGACTAAGTATCAATGATAATCAAATATTTTTGTGCTCTAACTGTTTGTTGATGCTTCTTAGATGGATAATATCATTAGATTGATAAATGATGTTTGACTCCATGATTGCATTTGAAGTAGCCCAATGGCCATGAGTAATTTCTATTAAAATCTGGTTATCTAACATAATTATGCAACTTTTCGATGATGCCAAAAGAGGGAAGATAGGTTGTGCTTTTACTTTAGACTGTGATGTTTATAACCTAATGAACCTGGACCTTGATGGTTAGTGACTTAAAAATGAAAAGTACTCTAACTTTGTGTTGATGTTGAGTTGAGTTGAAACAGGGCCTATGCTTATAAAATGCATAGAGTTTTTCATCATCAAAAAGGGGGAATTTGTTGGCGCAAGTAAAGTTAGTTTTGATGATTGACAAAGGAATTCAAGCATGAAGCAGGTCCATCCACAGTGTACACAGATACAGACAGATTCGAGCATAAGGGACGCACGTGAAAGAGATAAGCTTAAATTGTTATATATGATATCTCCTTATCGAAAAGATTGCATAAATGATAAGGAGAAAGACTCCTTACTCGAAGAGAACGTTATCCAAGATAAGGGAGGAGTTAGAAGTTGAAGATAACTAGAACTCTTCCACCAAGGAAGAGTACAAGATTGAAACTCTAGTTATTTCCTATTCTACTAACTCTATAAATTACAGGATGTTCTCACTTTACAGGCATGCACAAACGCTGAAATTAACGTGAGTTGAGAGCAAAATAGCAAGGCATTTTGCAAATAATTCTTATGTGATTCAAGTGTGCGAACCTGAAGCTACATGAACCAGATAGAAGAACCAGTTCCAAGTGTCTGTCTTTTATTCTAGTTTCATTGTAGTAGGTGATTTTCAAATTGTACCTTGCAGCTTTATCCAGAAGCAATTATATTAGGTACTCCGAGTATTCAAGTTAGAGTTACTTGAAGTTGTCGCAACAGTTAGAGGCTGGTTGCTACAACGGGATTAGAGGTAATCTTTACGTTTATAAAGAGTTTTTGTAAATGTTGTTTTGGCTCAGTGATTTAGTGAAGTGTTGGAGAAATTCCTACTGAGTAGTAGGTCGTGGTTTTTTCAACTTTTGAGCCGGGTACTTTTCACGTAAAAATACTTATGTTCTTTACTTTCCGCATTTATTATTTTCGCAATAGTAATTTAAGGAATACATAGAAAAACCATATCCTTCTATAATCTGTGCACGCAAAAATTAAATACTATTTGGGTGCCATTAAAGTATAAAACATCAGAAGTTGAATTCTAAATTAATTAGAGTATAGTAGTTTATTTCAAATATAGACCTGAGAAAGGATAAGGACGTATGGCCGCCGTGGTCATAGAGGGAGTGTAGGCTTAATTTTGTCTGATCAGAAGAAGGTAATAGTGAAACAAAGATAAGAGAGTAGACTCTGAATGGCCTTTGCTGAAGTCAAGGGACAGTAAACAAGTGACCTATAATATTAATCCATACTAAGCACGACTCTCTTTTTTGTTTCCTTCTTCTTTAATTTAAGTCTAGCTCGTATACTTAATTTAAGTATTGAAAAGATCTCTCGATTCTCAATTAGTTTATCTAGCTCCAGAAATCAGAATCTTTAGTAGAATTATGAGTTATAGATGTTCTTCATTGTGTAACAAATGAGACACAGCTTAGCTCCTATGTTTGAAGATGAAGGATAAATTTCATAATTGGTATTCCATCTGTTTCCGTTTAGAAGTCATGTTTTGTATATCAGCTAAATTGAATTGGTTCAACTCAATATAATAAAATTAAAAATTTAGATAAAATTATATGAAAAGGATTATAGGTTACAATTTTGTTTATGTCACCGTGATAAAAAAAAATTTAAAGTATTGATCAAACTTCATAGAGTTTGACCCTGGAAAAACAAAAATGAAACATGGAGAGTATATAACTATGTTGTTTTTTCTACTAAAGTTACATAACTTTGTTGTGTGACACAAAAATCATAAAACTTTTATCATTATAACTAAATGTTATAATAACCCCGATCCTCCGATGCATTAACCCATTTTAATATAAAATATCCAATCCAATTGAAATAAGGATTCAATTCGACCCGACTCGACCGAACCAAAATACCACTATACTATTGAAGCGGGAATAATCAAAATTCGATCTCATGTTCATGGCTTTGTCCCTTGAGTTCAAATACCAAATTACCAATTTCTCACATACACATTTGAGCTAAGAGATCTATCTTTTATATATAAAAAATTTTATAAAAGGATATTTTCTTAATTTCAACATTGTAAATGACCATAAGGCTCATTCCCTCCCTCAATTAGACACTCAATATTTAAAACATACCATATATATATATAGGAACTTCCACTGGATACCAATAACCATGTGACACTTATGGAGATACTTAAAAAAAAAAAAAAAAAAAAAAAAAAGTTT